>CAUYRH010133371.1:0-40926 GCA_963574655.1 Perodicticus potto
CCTAACAGCAGTTAGAGTTTCTACTTGGAGAGGGAGAATTGACGCAGGACATTTGGCGCCCTAGCCAGCTCAGCGTAGCTGGCGGACCTGCTGCCTCCTCCTTGGCGGTGTCTCTGCTGTGGCAGCCAGCTGAACAATTAGTGGGCTGGATGACAGGCAAGGAGGGGGTCCTCCAACCCCCAACGGAGGCTCCAATAACCAAAAAGGCTGGACAACTGCCGAGGAGACACCTGTGCCTTGGTGTCTCCTTCACTTTACACTTAGGACTAAATGTGGAACCCTCATTTCCTATGCCTAGGTCAATTTCTTGTGAATTTCCTAGGCCTCAATTCCATGAATGAACTGTATCCATTCATTGATACATTCATTCACCTTGCCCCCGGCAGAAGGGACTGTATTCATTCGTTTCCTGGCCAAGGAACCCATATACCTATATATACCCTGAGACTAAAGGCCTAAAGGAGGAGACGGGGAAAGACAGGGAGAGAAAGGGAGAGAGCTTCTCTCTCCCCACTTGAGTTCTCTCCCTCTACCAGGAGATTTAGTGTTTTCTGTAGTCTTTTCTGTAAACAAATTCTGTCTTACCACTGGGGGGTGGGGGGGAAATAATGTAATGAAGAATAATAAAATACATGTATTTAAAAAATAAGAAAAAATAAAAATAAAAAAGTTTATAAACTGTCCTTTAAAAATTTTTATTTTTGTGTCTAATTTTATACTTTTTCTTTAAGAGGACCCAACTCTTAAGCACCTGCCCTCATCCAATGACCTCCTCTGCCATCATCTCTCAGTTTCACACCACTGGTAATCACGTCACCAGAAAAACCAACCCCGATGTCCTCTCCTCTGACTCCTACCCTCACAGCTTGCTCAGTCTGAAGTCCACAGAAAGAACTAAGGTGTGTCCTTGACAGAGTGCTTGTCTTCCTCAATCCCCCAATTATGAACTGACTTTATCTAATAAATGTAAAAGGAACAAAAGAAGCAGGAAGTCATTTTTCATAATTCACTCTGAAATAACTAATTCCAACAAGGAGCATCACTGATATATACTAAAGCCAGAGGTGAAAAGTTATTTGGAACAAGTTACCTGCATGATATCCAAGTACCACCTCATAGATTACTGCAAAGGGATAAATGTGCCCTACAACGGAGACTACCCTATCAAGCAATTAAACTTATAATTTATAACAGAGTGACAACCTGGCATTGATGTCCTGGTATGATGCAACATGAAGCATGGGCCCTATGGAGATGGAGAGTACTCTTGCTAAAAAAGTCCAGTTTAGTCTCAATCTAATCGAGCCTATAAATCTAACTTTCAGTTTCCAGAAATGTAAAGGCAAGAAGGACAAGCTAAAGAACCTCAAATATCCATACAGAATGTGGGGAGTTCTAAAGAACAAGAGATCTGATCTCTTCAAAAGATCAATGTCGTGGAAAAATTAAAAGCTAGAAGGACTGTCCCAGAGTAAAGAAGAACAAAGAAATAGAACAATCAAATGTAGTATGTGAACTGTGGGTCCTGAAACAGTTATAAAAGACCTTCTCAACACTAAGGAAATTTAGCTATGTTCCAACTAATAGACAAATTAAGGAATTACTGTTAATTTTCTTTTTTTTTTTGGCAGTTTTTGGCCGGGGCTGGGTTTTAACCTGCCACCTCCAGCATATGGGGCCGGCACCCTACGCCTTTGAGCCACAGGCACTGCCCTGTTAATTTTCTTTAATATAACAATGATAATGTTGTTATGTAAAAGAATATATTTTTAAGAGATGCATTTGAGGTTCTAGAGGCAAAATTGTAATGCCGACAACTTATTTTCAAATAGTTCTGCAACTTTTTCTTTATATTTAAAAACTTTTGTAATAAAAAGTAAAACAAGTAGAAAAAAATATTAAATATCTTTTTCTTTCATTTGATCAATCTAACCAAAAAGATTTTAGTAGCATCAAAGTAATTACTCTTGGCAAAAGTCAGCAACATCGTAGTATCCACAGCCAAGGTTTTCAGCCAGGTAGTGTCTTCAGAACTACAGTTAACCCTTGAACATGGGTTAGAGGAGCACAGGTTCACTTATGTGCAATTTTCTCCACCCCTGTTACCCATGAGACAGCAAACCCAGCCCCTCTTCTTTTTCCTCCTCAATGTACAAATGAGAAGGATAAGACCTTTATGATAATCTACTTCCACTTAACCTGTAAGTGTATTTACCCTTCCTTATGATTTTCTCAATGTTCTCTCTTCTCTAGCTTACTTTATTGTAAGAATATAGTATATAATACACGCAACCTAAAAAATACGTGTTACTCAGCTATGTATGTTATTCATTATGCTTCTGGTCAACAACAGGCTATTAATTAAGTTTTGGGGGAGTCAAACATTATACATAGATTTTTGACCACAAAGGGGCCAGCGCCCCTACCCTCACATTGTTCAACGGGCAATTGTAATTTCCTAGGGCTCAAATGCCTGGCCTGCTGAATTAGTTCTTATCAGTGGCTTATGGATATATTCAGACTGCTAATCATCATTCAGGATGAAAAAATCAAGCAAGAGCAAAGGGAAGTGGGGAATAGTAATCAAGCAAATAAAATTAAGTAACAGCTGATTTCTCCCTAAAATTTCTCCCTAATTTTAGGAAGAAAAAGAAATTATGATTCAGGAGAGACGTACACTTCCAGTAATTTATTTCATGATAAAAGAAAAGTTATTTATATTGTTTACAAAGAGATAATTCATATGACTCCTTAAATCTCACTTATTAACAGAAAAGGTAAGTAATATCCCCATTTTACAGATGAGGAAACTGAGGCTAGGAGAGGCTGTATGACGTGCCTGGGGCCCCACAGCTATTGGGTGAGACTGGGATCCCTCACACTTGACCCCTGTCCTCCTGCATAGTCAGTGAGGTGGCTGTCTTACTGCGGGGGACACTCGCTTCTCTGAGCTTCAGTTGTCTGCCTAGACAGCCTAAGGCTCAAGTGAGAAGAGACAGGGGTTGATAAGTTAGAGCTGGAAAGTAAAACTGGGCATCAGATCCCCCTTATTCTGTCAACAGAGTGGTGGGGGCTGGGGAGGCCAAGAGCCCAGTGTGTGAAGGAGGCGCCTCCAGAGTGGCTGGCACATCTCCCTCCCAGGCCACCTCTGGAGCAGGGACACCTCCAACAGAACCACCTGACAGGGTCCCAGGAAACAGAAGGAAATGGAAATATGGTGAGAAGCACAGCAACCGCTGAAATAAAACATAGGAGAAGTGAAAAAAGTAAAAGCAGCAGATAAATGAGTGTGATGTCCTCACTCTGGCAGTCAAGTCCATGCCTCTCTTACCCTCACCATGCCTAACAGCTGCCTGTTTAGAGAGGCCTTCCTTCCTGAAACTCCATAACTGGGGGACACTACTAATTCCAAGGCTTTCATAAAACACAGAGGTCACCAAACCCTTTGCTTTGGCAGTTTTTTTTTTTCTTCCCAAAGGATAGCTCATATAATCCTGCAATAAAGCAGGCTTTGTTCTAAACATTTAATGTTTTCCCAATGAAAATTCTAATTGACAACCACCCAGAGAATAACAATGCAGAGCAAAGAGAGCTCTAGTTACACCCATGCTTCCCAGATTCAGCTCAAAGGAGGCCTCACTGCTCGGGTTTCCTGGACCAGGGGTCAGCTCAGTCTTTATTTGGACGTAGGCTTAAGCAGAGGCTTGAAAATTAGAAGTTTTCATCCAAAGCAGTCAAGTCTTAAAAACCAAAACACTTATTCTTTTAAACTTCAAAGACAAAATTAAATTACATTTAATTTCCAGGCTCAGAACATCAGATCCCCCACACAGAATAAGCATATTACACAAAAAAATGCAATGATGCCTTTTCCAAGTGAAGTGGGGTGGGGGCTAAAAAAATAAAATAAAATGCATGATGAGCTCTTCAGAAATAGCTGCATGAGAATATCAAAAGTGCTGTTATTCAATGGTTTCATGACAAGATACAAGTTCAAGTACCAGAGGGAGTGATTTTCATATTAATGTTGAGTGTCGCCAGTTACATCCAAAAGCTTATCCTCTACACAGAGAACTAAGTCACGTGAGTAGGCCAGGGGAGCAGTGCCTGACGAGGTATGAAGAGGGCTGTTCAAACAAGGAGCAGACTTTATCAGAGCTTTATTCAGAGAAAACTTTGAAGATTTTGTTAGGCTTTCCACTCTGAGCTGCCACAAGTAGCAATACAATTGTAAATAAGTGGCACTCAGGGGCCACATCACTGCCAATTACAGGCCAGCTGCCAATGGCTGCCTGAGATGGCAAATTAGCATGAAAGCAGGATTTGAGGTTACCAGCTGAGACAGCCCAACGAGAATATTCTAAAATAAGATATCCAACACAGACACGCAAATAAAACCCAAACAAAAGCTCGTGTCTAAAAAGAATAAGAGCAAAAACTAAAACAAACAGAAAAACTCCTCCCCCATTCTGGATCTTCCTGAGTCTCCCCCATCTGCAGTGTCTTGGTCTCCCACTCCCCAATAAAAATAAATAAGCAAACCAGGCATTTCCATGTTGCATAATGCATATTAAGGGAAGTAAAGCTGGTGGAAGAGGTAGAAATATAACACAATTCATCTTCCTTTCTCTAAACAAAAGGCAGAGAAAGGAACCAAGGGGAGAAGGTGCAGGACTCAGGAGGCCTGAATCCTCCCTCACCAGCCCCATGTCCACCATGCGCTGTCTGAGGAGACCCCCATGTCCTCGTCAGAGAAGGAAAGGATTCATAGAGATCAGCAGTTCCGAAACAGTGCTCCTTGGAGCCCTGGGATTTTGTGGAGGTGCCTTTGAGGCAGCCACCCAGGAATAAGGTGAATAAAGGGCCTCAAGCTTCCCCTCAACCCAAAGAAGTTCAGAGTTGATCCATTTTATATACCAGGTTCCGACTAAAGCCTTTTGTTTAAGGAGTTCTATTTACCGAGCTAATTTGGCTTAAATGCATTAGAACATACCTTGTGGAGTTTTATCCTTACGTGGTTTCTATGTGCCTCTCTGGATTACTGTTATTAGAATTAACTAGCTGATTGGCTGGTTAATACTGATCCCCAAAGAGATATATTAGGCTCTCTTATTCCTACTTAAAAGGTGAGGAAACTGGGGTGGTGCCTGTGACTCAAAGGAGTAGGGCGCTGGCCCCATATACTGGAGGTGGTGGGTTCAAAAATCCGGCCCTGACCAAAAACTGCAAAAAAAAAAAAAAAAAAAAAAGGTGAGGAAACTGTAACTCAGATATATCCCTAAATTAAAAGCTCAGTAGTCAATAGGATTCAAACCCAGGAATGTCTGATATCACAACTATTAAGCTTGATTCTGTCCTTATAAATAGAGTAAACTTTACTGTAAAAAAAACAATTCGTTACCCCATTCCTGTTGCAACTCTTTCTCCATGAAACACTGGGTTTTTCACTTTTATTCTCTGAGAGTAAACACTTACCCTGGGGAAAATAAATGAATGGCCACAAGTTCGGCCCAACAAGCAAATTTGTTGGGTACAGGAAAGCCCAAAACGTTGACAAAGCCTCCAGGGCAATAATGGTTGTTAAGAACTTTCAAAGCAAACAAAACTCCTAAAAGGAAATAAAGAACACACAAATATCAACAATCCAAATGTGGAAAGAACTACTATTCACAAAGAAAACGAACTAAAAAGTGAAATTGATTATCTGTTTATATCCAACTTTGCTTTAAAATATACTCTATTCCTTGGTAAGAAGAAAATGTTCAAGGCACATCTTTTTTTGATGGTCCTTAATATGGAAATTCACACTAGCTTTCAGTGTGCTACTAAACATACAACACATAAAATGGGAATAAAACACCAACAATGGTATTAAACTGTACACTTCTAAAGTTAATGTTATGCTATTTAAATTTGAACACAGTAAAAAAATCCCAGTAGCATGTATTTTTCTAATCTCTGTGGGAGGCAAGGCGTACAGTCTTTCTTATCCCACAATTAGATGCAGGAGGGGCATCTTGGAGGAAAGGGGGACGGGTGGTGAGGGAGGGAGAGGGAAGGATCTGATATCCCTGTTTCAGGCCTACGTCCCTCCTCTCCATCACATTCTAATATTTAGACTACCTAATTTAAATCCTGAAGGCAATTTCAGCCCCATGAAAATATCTGTAAGTAAAGAATTAGTGAGGAAAAAAATGAGAGACAAAGCATCGTAGAGTCAATGTCATGCAGACTGGATTTAAATCTCACTGGACCCCTCACTGGCTGTGTAACTTTGAGCTTGTAACGTCTCTTCTATGGGTCTTGGCTTCCTCAGCTGTGAATCAAGACTATGCCATGTCCTGTGGATCTGCTGTGTGAATTGAACAGCGTAAGTTACACAGAGTGACTCTCAAGGCCCCTGTGGGCAGCCAGCACAGGGTGTAGCTCTTACTCTAAGGAAGTCACTGACAGGAAATGCAGGACTGCTCTCCAGGTGGCCTTGGAACCGTGTAGTTCTCTGCTCACTCCCTCGTTTGTAGGTTTCAAGGATGACTATGGAACGTGCAAGAAATGCAGCACCCCGAGATAAAGATGAGCTAGCCAAAACAGCCCCGCTCACCCCCTGAACCGGACATCCCTCAAAGCTTCAGCCAGTGACTCAGGTGCTCCCTAGGGTTACAACATGGGATGGACTGGCTTTTGGGGTCCCTCATCCGTGGTACAAGTGGGGCACACAGAGTCAAGACTCCATCAGCCCCAGGTAGCTTTTGAGCCTTCAGGGACTGGCTGACAAAGAATCCCTGTCTCCTGTTGTCCTCTGCATCCTGAAAGTAACCACCCTGCTTCCTGTAACCAGCTGCCCACTTGGTGTGTTCTGCTGCGTCTCACCAGACCCCGTGGAGCTGGTAACCAGGGCACGTGAACCTCTGTCACGGGGGTGTGTGTCATGTTGAGAACTCCTTATTACAAACACACCTGTGTGTCTCTCTGCAGCCCTGCTGAGGGGGCTGGTGCGGGCCTTTAATATTGCCTGTCCTATAAAACCACTGCTCAGCAGGCCTCGCCTAGATTATCCAAAAGTGATCGTCAGCCTAACATGAAACAGCAAAAACTAGCCCCTCCTGCACTCCAATCAGCAAAACCCCAGCACCCTCAACCACTCAGAACTTAGTCCCCTCAGCACACTTCATAAACGACAGCAGCCATACTCCCTGGCTGCCTTCACACATGCCACCTCGGAAAACTGTCAGCCTTACCTGAGAAACCGACAGCACAGTTCCTTCTGAGCTCAGGTTCACGCATAAATTCAGCAAGAGCAAACTGCAAGAGCAGGTACACCACTCCAGTGAGGAGAGAAAATGTGGCGATGACACAGGCAAACCATCTACTTCCCAGTCTTCTTTCCAGATTTATTCCTTTCCAGAGCATGGACACCATATTGAAATACAAATGCCAGTCGTCAGCATGGTGGAAGGGAGAAAGCAGCAAGCGCTGCCAGTCTCTGTGCTGGTAACACTTCTCCACGCTGAGGCAGGAGTAGCGCAGCGGCTTCAGGGGATTTAGGAAGAGCCAGCTGTTGAGAGCCAAAGTTGCGAGGGTGACAGGTGGAATGTTGTTGATCCCAACGTGGATGACTTGAGAGAGGAGCAAAAGAAGCCCGCTATGGATCCCTCTTGATCTGCGCTGCATGGCTAGCTCAGGAAAACAGTCCCATCAAGGAAAAAAACGTGATCAGCTTTTAGGTGTCCGGAGAGGTATCCAGACAGCTGAACCTAAAGCAAAAAACACACATGAAAACCTTTCAATGAAGAATTACCAAACTGGTAAGACATAATCACTTAAAGATGAGGTCATACCAGGTAGATGCTACTTCCCACTCTAACAGAAATATTATGTTCACTGTCTTCCAGAGGCACATCCAGGGTGCTCGCTGACACTCTTCCTTCATTTTACGTTCTAAAATAGAAATTTTGTCCTAAATCCTACTGAACCAGTTAATGAACAGGTATTATTTCTCTGAAAAATATAGTTATGAAACTATAACTGATTTTCCTTATAAACAAACTTGTAACCTAATGAAAAACCTAAAAAGCTAGTGTGAAAAACCAACAAAGTTATTAAATAATGATTTCTACTCACAGTGCTGGCTAGGATTCTTTATCTGCTCCATTTTTAAAAGAAATATTTGATTTTGTTATATTACAATGAGTTTGCTCCAAGATTTTTAAAGTCAACAAGCAAGTTTTAAGATACAAGTATTCATTATCTTCTATTCCAATTTCTATATTGCCAGTTATCAATGGCCTGTTTTATTTTGAAAACACCTTTAGCTTTTAAAAATTACCTACTATGTGCCAAATCCTAGATGGAAACACAGTCTTTATTTTTTAAGAGGCTCACTTTCCACTAAGAAGTAAATTACCACCTGCCATACAGTGTAAAGCCAGTAGGAGAGGAAACCCAGAGCACAGGCCCCCAATTACCCTGAGGTGGCAATATGGCTGTCTTGAAGGGTGAATTGGAGTTATGGAGAAGGGGACAAGAAGGAGCTCCACGGCTCAGTAGTCTTCCTCCCCAGCCCTTGGACCTGGGCTGACACTGGACACACTTTGGCTGACAGAGTGCAGAGAAGTGATACTACATGAGCTCTGAGTCTAGACCTCGAGATGATCTATAGACTTCTCTGTTTTAAAACCTCTGCAGTAACCATGTGGACAAGTATGGGCCAGCCTGGTGGATGATGAAAGACAGACAGACTCCAGTCACCCTAATGGTCCTGGTCATTAGGTAGCAACTGCCCTGGAAGCAGAGCTGTCCAGCTGAGCCCACCCTTGCCCGCTGATCCACAGAACACTGTGCTAAAGTAATGGGACTTGGTTTACTCCACCAGGCTTGGTGCAGTCTATTATGCAACTCCTCATAAAGAAGGCATCTGCTTTGGGGAGTGCTATCATTTGGATGTTTGCCTCCCCAAATCACGTGCTAAAATGTGATCCTTGAAGTAGGAGGTGGAGCCTAATGGGAGGTGTTTGGGCCACAGGGGCAGATACCTCACGAATAGATTAACGCCCTCCCAGGGAGCAGTGCCCCCCCCACCTCCCCAGTCTCTCTTGCTTCCTCTCCTGCCATGTGATCTCTGCAGGGGCAGCTCCCATTCACCTTCCACCCTGAGAGGAAGCAGCCTGAGGCTCTCACCAGATGCCTAATGTTAAAGTTACAGCACTGCCTCTTGGTCTTTGGCTAACATCAAGTAAAACTTAGAGCCAGCAGAACTGTGAGCTAAATTAACCGTTTCTTTTTGTTTAATAAATTACACAGCCTCATGTACTCCTTTATGGCAATACTAAAAGGACTGAGACAGGAGGGAACCGTTTATGCTCATGGGAAAAAGCTAATAAAAAAAGATGGTGACAGGGATACAGACTAAAGATGAAAGTGATAAAAATAATCAAGTGTGTGGAGGGAAGATCCTTTTATTTTTAACAGAAAGAAAAAATACATCAGGTAGATATGGATAAATAGATACATTAGGGACAGGATATTAAAAAAGTTCTCACCTAGAGTTCTCTCTCTGCATGGAGATTTCTTGGCCCTCAAACCAAATAAGTAACTTACTCTAATACTGTGAGGATTCTAACTCAGACAGCACACTGGACAATGCATGGGTTTCAGAGTAAAGACAGGCAGGATTCTCCTACTTACCAGCTCTGTGATGGACAGCAAATCACTTAAACTTTCTGAACTTCAATTTCTTCAGTGTAAACTGGGAATGATAACACGTCTTTGCCAGGGTTACTGTGAGAAACATAAGAAAAAAAATGTGCTGAATAAATGGTGGTTACTATTTTCACTTCTATAAAGTAATCTCATTCATGTGAAAATTATTTCCTTTGCAAATAGTAGCATTTTAATAAGGTTCAAATGTACTTCCTATACCCCCATATGAATTCTTATCAATCATACCAAAGCAATGCCCAGAAAAAGTATGCATACAAGTACGTGTGCATACGCACAAATACACACATACGTAATTAGCCACACACACACACACGTGAACGTACATGCACACCCCAATATTAGCACAACCCAAGTTTCTTTATTGACAAGGGTTGTTATTATTGTAGCTCTATTAATAACAATAATATTGTTATTATTGTAGCATTCTTACGAACTAGAAAAGTCAATGACGTTTCAAGTGAAATACTCCCAAATAACTTTAGAGCAATGATCTATATTTTTCACAATAGAACTCAAGTCAATGCTCATTTCTCCACCTACTATGACTTTTTTGCAATTCCCCTGATTTTACTGATACACACACACACACATATGCATATATATCTCATATATATATCAAACATTACCTATAATAGGAGCAGTGGAAAAATATGGATCCAGCTTATAAGAAACCACAAAATAAAACCTTAAACATCAGTGCAAACAATGTCCTACGATGCTGGGCCATATATAACAGAAAATAAAAACCAGGTACATCCTTGCTTAAGCAAAGATCCCCCTCAATTGGATCATTGGCGATAAAGAATATAAACAAAAAAAGATAGAATTTCCCAGTCTTCCCTCCCACTGTGTATCCAGGCTCATGTCACACTTTCCCTTACTTCTGGCCAAATCCAAAGGTCTCTTTTCATTTGCACCCTTTCTGTCCTCCCAGCTCCACTTCCCCACTGCCGACTGCCCCTGCTCCCAAGGGACGCCTCACTCTCTGAACATATCTCTCCTCCTTCCAACTTCCCTTTGCCTGCTGTTCACTCTTCCTCTGTTTTTCCCCTGCTATATACATATACTCAAGAACCTCCCTTCTCATGGTTTCTGTAAGTCTTTTAATCAGAATGATTCCTACATTTATATTTTTCGGCCTTGATTTCCTCGCACGTTTCAGGACCTAATCTTATAGGAAGAATATAGTCTGCCCAATGTTTTGGTTTCTCAGAAATGAATTATCCTTTCTTACAGAGCAGTAATTCAGCCATTACTTCTTCCACTCATGTATCTGATAAATATTTATTATGTGCCAAATGCATACAAGTCTCTGTACCAAACACTGGAGGTATGGCAAAGAATAAAAATTTATAATCCTAGCCCCTAAGTGGCCAAAATTCTATTTGTTTAAGGAAGCAAAAAGAAAAATTACGGTGTTCAACTTCTCAATGAATACACACTTAATGAGAAGGAAGATATGACCATAGCCAATGTGAAAGTGCATAAATATCTTTTGGGTTCTATTTCAAAAACAGAGTATCATTAAACAGGTAGAACATAAGCTTTTAGTAGCAAAGATAAATCAGTCCAATTTCATAACAACTCTATTGCCCAGTTTCCTTCCTAATAAGTTATCAAATCAGTCATACAAGTGAGGGATGCAGCCTGTTAACAAGGTAACCCAGAAGAATCCAACTGGTCCATGTAAAGATCAAATCTTCAACTTCATCTTGTAAGCCAGGCAGGTACAGATGTAGGAACACCAAGAAAAATGGATCACAGTAAGTGAGCAATGACTATAAAATGAAGTTCATGTCCTGCCCATCATACACACGGAAATTAGTGTGCAGTGCTGAGACCAGAGGCATCAACATTTACAGCAACTTTGTAGGAGACACCTGGAAAGAAATACCTTGGCAATAAGGGATTGGGGAAGGGATTTAACATCATTGGTCTCTCACTAAAGAGCACGCGAGCACGTAAGAGGAGGAGACAAGAACACCGACATTATTGCATAGCAGTCTCCACACCTGTGGTGCATCATTTGTATAAATAGCCTTGGGAGAAGCTAGTCAAGGCTCCTCCTTTGGCTCTGCTTCTTGCTTGGAGGACACCTGGTCAATGTTCCTACTAAGACTGCTGCTGAGATGCTCGCTCCTACTAATATTGACTGTAACTTCTAAGGTGCTTCAGCACCCCAGACCTGAACAAGACCTACCCTGAGTAAGCTGGAGCAGTGGTCCACATCCAGAAGTTGAGTAGGCCGGGCTGGAGACCTAGAGTCTGGCTCCGACGAGGCCCTGGGTTGGGGCCCAACAAATGGCGAAGAAGATCGGATAGTGGACGTGGACCAAAAAAGGAAATACTCGGGAGTAGCCTTTGGTAGATGATAGGAAAGGAACCTTTAACTGCCTTCCCCTACATCTTCATCCATTGTCAGCAGGAAGTACTTCTGGAGTCGGATCAATGCCCCTAATCCCTTACTGGCATGGCAGTTAAGAGTTCTGTTTGAAAAGGAAGGATTGAGGCAGAAAAAATATTATTAAGGGGGCTGGTGAAGAAACAACAGGGGAAGTGAAGTCTTGTAAGAAAGCTAAGACTCGTGAGGAAAAGAAACTGCTTAAAGAAAGGTAGTGAGAGTTAAGTGAAGCCTTTAGCAATTAAATACCATAAGTGAAATTGTGGCATTGTGTTGGGAACTTTGGTAAAAGTGTTGGAATTTTGAAGAATGAAAAAGAGAATGTAAGAAGTTTGTTAAGAATAAGAAGTTTAGTATGAGAAGTTTGATATAAGAAATGTGAGAAGTTTGAGATGAGAAGTATAAGAGGTATAGGGAGTTTGGAGATGAGAAGTGTAGGAGGTATAGGGAGTCTGGAGATGAGAAGCATAGGAGGTATAGGGAGTTTGGAGATGAGAAATATAGGAAGTATGAGGAGTTTGAAGTAAGAGGATGAGAAGTATAGGAAGTCTGTGGGAAGTTTGTAAGAAGCAGACAATGTGTGGTTGTGCTCAGGAGTTAGTGCCCTCAGCTGGTTGTGCACGAGTCCCCGATGGGAGGCCAGGGTATAGGGTCCCTATCTGGTTGTGCACGAGTCCCCATTCATTGTAATGGGGGGAGAGTCCCCGTTCATTATAATTCAACTAGCAAGGGCTGCAAGAAAAGCGGGACCTTTGTTCGTCCATTAACTACAATTCATATAGCAAAGGGAACACTCCACGTGGAAAGTGGGACCTTTGCTCGCCAGTTAACACAATTTACAATAGATGAGACGCAGAAAGTATAAAAGGTTTGAGATAAAAAGTAAAAAGTGTGTGGTTGTGTGCAGGGGTTAGAGTTCCCATTGGTGTGTATGTTGGAAATTGTAAAAAGCGTGGGAGAACGCAGACTAAAGGCAGAAGTAGCAAAAGGCAGCGAAAGCAGTAAGATCTTCGGAAAAAGAAAAAAAAGAAGAGACAGAAATAAGAATCGTGACAATTTCAGTTAGAAGACCAGTTGAATGGTCCCCTGTTGCAAGTATTTTAAGATACACAAAAAGGGGGAATATGTAGGAGACACCTGGAAAGAAACACCTTGGCAATAAGGGATTGGGGAAGGGATTTATTTAACATCATTGGTCTCTCATTCAAGAGCACATAAGCACGAGACAAGGACACCAACATTATTGCATAGCAGTCTCCACACCTATGGTGTATCACTTAGCCTTGGGAGAAGCTAGTGGAGGCTCCTGCTAGGCTCCTCCTTTGGCTCCGCTTCTTGCACAGAGGACACCTGATTGGTGCTCCTACTAAGACTGCTGCTGAGATTGCTGCTGAGATGCTCACTCCTACTAATATTGATTGTAACTTCTAAGGTGCTTTGGCACCCGAGACCCAAATGAGACCTACCCCCAAGTAAGCTGGTGCAGCAGTCAGCATCCAGAAGGTGAGTGAGCCAGGGCCAGAGACCTAGCGTCCCGGCTCTGACAAGGCCGGAGACACAGCACAGCCCAGGCCCTGATAAACTTACCCGTGAACTTGAAATCTGTGTGTTCAGTTTGGTTTAGAAGTGGTTTATGTATTCTAACCTGTACCCAGACCATAAGCCAGTTACCAGAGCTCAAGAGAAAGCCAGTCCCTGCACACCTCTAGCACATCCCAGCCCACAGACTCAACATGCCCAAGACTGGACACTGGACGGTTCTACATAGCTCCCTCCTCTCATGTTCCCCATCTTAGAACACAAATCTCTATCTGTTCAGTTGCTCAGGTCACAGGCGTAGGAAATATTCTTGACATGTCCTTTGTCCTTATTACCCTGTTACCCCCAAATCCTATCCATTAAGTTTTGTTAGTTCTCCTGAACAGTTTTTATCAATCCTATTTCTTTCTAGCTCTGGGACCACTACCCTACTCTAGGCCACCTTCATAACACAGAATCCAGGTAGCTAGAATGGATTCTGTGTTTCCCCTCTGATATTCACTGGCCTTTTCCATCACTGCTCAGAGCAATCTTGCAACAAACTGAAGCTGGACTCCCCAGCAATAAGCCTTCAGTGGTTTATGCTCACAGTGAGTACAAAGCCCAAACTCTTCCCTTTAACTCTAAGGTGCCTGGCCCACCCCTCTGGCCTTGAAAGTCTCATCTCACACGAGTCTCTCCCTCAATCACTGTGCTCTAGTCACATGGGTTCTCCCACATCAGGAGCTCCAGGACCACAGCAGAATGGCTGAAGGCAAAAACTACCTCACCTGTTTTCATCACCAATACCCAGAGCCACCAGGTGATTACCACAAATACATAGTGACAAGCATATGGTCCAGGCTTAACAGGTACAACCGCCCCACAGTATCCATGAGGGATTGGTTCTAGGACTCCCTTCCCCGGCTACCAAAATCCAGGGATGCTCAAGCCCCTCACATAAAATGGTGCAGGATGTATCCATGCACATACTCTAGTATTCTCTAAATCATCTCTAGATTACTTATAATACCTAATACAATGTGAATGTTGATAATTGCTATACTGTATTACTTAGGGAATAATGACAAGAAAAAAGTCTGTGTTCAGTACAGATGCAACCACTCATTGTTTCACCAAATATTTTCCAACTGAGGTTGGTTGAATCCATGAATGTGGAACCCATGGGTATAGATGTACTACTGTATTTCCCAAGTGATTCAAGATGAGTATTTTTAATGTATCAATATATTTCTTCATTATACAATAAATGAGACTAAGAAGGCCTGAATACCTATATGTTAATCTTTAAATATTTTTCCTGTAATTGTAATAATTTTTCCCAGAGCAGTATTCATATTATTTCACTTAGCATTTTCAGTTCTGTGTAGTGTTTACTGTATTTACCCCTACCTTATACAAATAAACCTCTGATCGATTTAAAGTATGTTGATAAGTTACCTGGCTAGAACTATCTGACCCCCCAAAAGCATTTTAACTGTTTAGTAATACACACTAGACAGAACTACATCAAGGTCATGATAGAGAGAAATGGAAGGTTTCTTGAAATATTAATAGCTAAATTAGCCGTATTTACTTTTAATGAGAAATTAAAAATTAAACAGGTACATAATAAGAAAAACTAAGTTGCTAGAACAAACAAAAGAAACTGAATTCATAACTTGGGAAACCAATGTGTCTCAAGGGGGACAGAAAGGAGTAAAAAGGGAAAAGAAACTAATTACAGCAATTTTCAATTCTCCTTACAAAGCAGAAAATATTTCATCATTATCATTTACCAAGGCAGTATATATCTCAATTTTTAGATGTAATTGTTCAATAAGTATTCAGGCCACTAAATTCTAAGAATATATTCCAGTTATAAATTCTACTCCCAATTTTGTATCTAATACTAACCAAGCTAATTCCACAAGAAAGGAAAGACAGAATCTTAATGGGAGTAATCAAATGCTGTCCTGAAGATTGAAACTTCCATATTATTACAAGTGCAATAAACCTTAAAATTATTCACTGAAATCTTTTTTTTTAATTGTCTTTATTATTAAATCATAGCTGTGTATAATAGTGCAATCAAGGGGTAAAATGTGCTGGTTTCATATACAATCTGAAATGTTTTCATTAAACTGTTTAACAATGCTCTTAAAAAAATCATAGGAGAAAATGTTCAAGTCACTGGCATGTATTTATCAAAGGCCTACTAACACTCAGGCCTTGTACTTTGCTAATACTAATAGTACCAGACTTTCCAAATGCTTAAACTTTCATTTTTAAAAATGGAGTTATAATTCACAAACCATAAAATTCACTCTCAAAGTATACAACTCAGCTATTTTCATATATTTACAAAGTTGTGCAAACATCACCATTATCTAATTCTAGAATTTTCATGACCTCAAAAAGAGACTCTAGTCTAGATGCACTGGCTCATGTCTGTAATCCTAATGTTCTAGGAGGCCAAGGCAGAAAGATCATTTGAGCTCATGAGTTACCTGCCACTCAATCCTGCAATTTCTCTACTAGGTGTATATCCAAAAGACCAAAAATCACTTTATAACAAAGATATTTGCACCAGATTGTTTATTGTAGTCCAATTCATAATAGCCAAGTCATAGAGGAAGCCCAAGTACCCATTGACCCATGAATGGATTAATAAATTGTGGTGTGTGTATATATATATATATATATATATATATATATATATACCATGGAATATTATGCAACCTTAAAAAAAGATGGAGACTTGGACGGCACCTGTGGCTCAAAGGAGTGGGGCACTGGCCCCATATGCCGGAGATGGTGGGTTCAAACCCAGCCCCAGCCAAAAAAAAAAAACTGCAAAAAAAAAAAAAAAAAGATGGAGACTTTACCTCTTTTATGTTTATATGGATGGAGCTGGAACATATCCTATTTAGTAAAGAATCTCAAGAATGGAGGAAAAAATATCCAATATATTCATTACTATTATGAAACCAATTTACAATCACTCACACTTTCATATGAAGAAGAGATAACAACCCAGGCCCAGGAGGGGGGGAGGGGAGACCAGGGGGGAGGTCAGATGGAGGGAGGGTGAATGGTAGGATCACACCTGTGGTGCATATTGCAAGGCTACATGTCGGATCTATTAAGTATAGAGTATAAAGGTCTTAACACAATAATTAACTAAATGAGGTGAGGGATATATTAACCAGTACGATGTAAGCATTCCAAATTGTATTTGAAATCAGCACATTGTACCCCATAAATGCATTAATGTATACATGATCCACCTCTTTATGATTTAATTAAAAAAAAAAAAAGAATTTGAGACCAGCCTGATTGAGAGTGAGACCCCATTTCTACTAAAAATAGAAAAACTTATACAGACATCATGGCAGGAACCTGTAGTCCCGGCTATTTGGGAGGCTAAGGCAGGAAAATCACTTGAACCCAGGAGTTTGAAGTTACTGTGAACTAGGCTGATGTCACAGCACTCTAACCTGGTCAACAGAGTGAGACTTTGTCTCAAAAAAAAAAAAAAAGATAAAAAGAGACACACCCCAATACCTATCAGCAGTCATTCTCCTCCCCACATACTGCCAGTGCCTGGCAACTTCTACTCTTTTCTTATCTACAGATTTGCCTTTTCTGGCAAATATAACAGATAGTCTTCTGTGTTTGGTTTCCTTATGTTGGCATAATGCTTTCAAAGTTCATCCATGTTATAGCATATATCAATACTTCATTTCTTTTGATAGTAGACTAATATTTCATTGTATAGATATACCACATTCGTCAGTTGATGGACATCTCAGTTGTTTTTACTTTTTGGCCATAACGAATAAAGAACGCACATATATGATTTTTTGTATACACACATGCTTTCAGGTCTCTTGAGAACATGCCTAGCAGTGAAACTGCTAGGTCATATGGTAACTCTACGTTTAAATTTTTCAGGAACTGCCAAACTATTTTCCAAATTCTTGCACCATTTTACAGTCCCTCCAAGCTGTGTATAAGAATTCTAATTTCACATCCTCAACTTGTTTCCATCCATCTTTTTGATTATAGCCATCACGATGGGTGTGAAGTGCATTTCCCTAATGATTAATGATACTGAGCAAATGCCTATATTTTTATTGCTTAAAGTACAATATAAACACACACATGTTCACAGGCACACAAAGTGCACACATGAGCGTGCATGTACACACACACTCTC
The DNA here is from genome assembly GCA_963574655.1 of Perodicticus potto. Lineage (NCBI taxonomy): Eukaryota > Metazoa > Chordata > Mammalia > Primates > Lorisidae > Perodicticus > Perodicticus potto. Next base: position 17,862 of record CAUYRH010133371.1, read on the forward strand.
TCTACGAGAAATTATTTAACAAGCTCATGCCAAGAGAAAGCTCCAGAAAGAAAAGTAAAAGCACAAAGAAACCATCCTGATTAAACTGCAAAGACTGTACTCCTTCCACCCCACTGTGCAATGACGTGTTGGAGGGAAATGTGAACGCATCAATGGCAGGACATGGCTTAAGCTAACACATTCTACTGTAAATACTGTAAAATTATTTTGAAAGAAACAGAGGGTTAGTGTCCTTTATTTCTGCAAATAAAGCAAAAATGCTATGAAAATGGAAAATTATTTATACTAAACATAAAAAATACCTCTGTTTAATTACATAAGCTAGACAGCAAATCAGTGCATCACAGACAGCACATTAACTTGGTCAAAGTATACATAAAACACTCTATGCATTTTTTACTCTGATTCTGTTTCAGTAGGATCTACTTTCTCCAGGAATAAATTGAAGGAGACTATTTCCTCACTCCTATAACTCTCTCAGGAATATTATTCATTTGTGGCTCCTGAGTCCTAATTCAAGTAACTGTTTTCTCTACTTGTTACTGTGGAGCAAATGGATGAGAACCTTTTTGTCCAGAACAATAACAATAAAATTATTTGTTCTTCCGATAAAACTTCTTAGCATTTTATTTTTGCTAAAATGTATTAGCTTCCTTAGAGCCCCAAAGAACCCAATTAGAAAATGCAGATTTTCAAGATATTTTTGAAAATAAGGAAATGATACAGTATAATATACATTTGCATTTAGTGAAAAATGAGATTAACTGAATACTTACAAAGTAATGTTTCCTATTTTCAAATACATAAATGCATTTCAAAAACTTAACTATATGCAAAACATAGTTATATGAATAACATGCAAATTATGCTTTTAAAACTTAATACTTAAATATTAAATGTAATAGCAGATGGTATGGCTTCACATCATTACACGTGTTCAATTTACCAGAATGCATTTTCTACCTGAATTGATTAGTAAATAGAGAATCCTGGGGGGTACAGTGAGGAGCCTTAGACAGATAGTATTATAATCTGATGACAATTTGCACATAAATGACATAGTTTTCTGGCCACCTAAATCTATTAAGTGGCTTCATGAGGTACATTAATGACAAAATCAAAGGGAATCAGAGTAGGGCTCTCTGTTTTCTTACTTCACATTAATGGCAGAGATACAAAGAAATGATGACAATGGAATGAAAACTGACTTCATGAATAAAAAATGAAAACTGCAATCAAATTGTATTAGGAAGTGAAGGGAATCAGTCTTTATGAATATTGTGACACTCTCAGTAATTATATTCCAATATCTCTTCATGGAAATAACTACAACTTGGACTCTGTTCCAGAAGAAACTGGGAATTAAAAGCATTTTCTCCTTTTGAAGGCTGCTGAGACCTTTAAAACAACGGTTCTTTAATTTCATATACTCCACTATTATAACACATTAAGAAAATGTCTTATCCAGCTTAACACAACCATTAGATTCTCTCTTTAATGCCAACTGGCTTTCCTTTTCTGATTTTGAGCTTTTAGACCTAAAGTTTTTAAGATATAAAGCTCATGCACCATCTCCCCAGATGAACACAAATAACAAAATTTCTGATCCCTTAGCAGGACTATGTCCAACCGCCTTTCATATAAATGCCATCCATGCAGAAGGCATACACTATCAGGCACAATGCTCGACCTCTGGAGAGTTAGGATATGACCACTAAACAGACATAAGAAGAACATTCCAGACAAGCAAGCAGCCATTAATAAGAGCATGTGTTATACGGTCATAGAATCGAACAAAAACAGGTCTCTATCACCTCACACTCTTCCCTCAATCTACTTACACCATGTCTGACTCAATGTGCTGAAAATACAACTTCATCATGTTACTCTCCCTACTCCAACCCAGCAAACAAATGGCTTTCTGTACTTCATTCTTGTAAGGCTGAACAGTGTCACAGTTGAAAGAATGGACTCTGGAGCCAAACGATCTGGGTTCATATTATGGCTTTATTGCTTGGGAGCTCTATGATGCTGGGTAAGTTCTTAATCAACCTATGCCTAAGTTTCCTCATTTATAAAACAGATTAACTTCATAGGGTTCACAGGTAACATATGCAAAACACTTAGTATAATGCTTGAAACATAATACATTTTAAGTATTAGTTGATTTTAATCTTTATCATCATCATCTGATTAACTTTAAGCTATTCAGTCCAAGAAGGCCTTATAATATTTACATACTATCCAATATCAACTAAATTTATGCAATTATAGTTTAAAAGTAGTTAAGTACAATTTGCTTCATTTTACTTAATTCTCACAATCCTGCGAAGACAAAATTAGTTCCATTTTATCTACTAGCTGGTGTTCCTAGCACTTTCCCAGAAAATCACTTAATTGTCCTCCTGTCTACTCTGAGTCATGCCTATCAAGTTACCTGAGAAATAGATTGATGATGCTTCTGCCCTTAAGACTTTTGGGGATGTTTCTCTAAAAGGCCTCAGCTTTCTCTGTCCAAGGTGCTTAATAAGCGAGTCCATCTCTGTAGATGGGCAGTCACATGGGCTCTCCGGCCACCAGAGGTAACCAAAGTGAATTTCACACACACACACAACACATAGCTTATATTCTGTGCCCAATTTAGTGAAAATGCTTCCAGCACTTCCGGCCTGAAATTGTGGAAGAGAGACAGAAATTCCATTTTTCGTATTTACCAAGATGACAATGCCCTTACTAAACTATGGGAACTCCAACTCTGCTCCTCCCACCACACAGTGCCCTTCTGCCAAGCCCTTCAATTTGTGTGTCCCAGCTGCAATCCTTACTGCTTCTGCCCATGGCTATGAGTGGCCCTGGCAGCCTGGACTGCCTGTCACTCAAGAAAGGCAAATGCCACATTCTGCATTTCCGTATCATGTTAACAAATCTCTAAAATGTCTGTAAGAAGTTAAACAAAAATCTTTCGAAAGTCTAGCCTGTGACCTAGAGGCAGGTAAGGAAATAGCTCAAGGTTCTGCTTCATAACCAATTTTTATAACTTAAGTCACTAAACTAGGAACACTTAGAAGTGATGTCAGCTACTTTTCTTCCACATAAATGCTTCTTGGAAGAGAAACTTAAGTTTGAGGAAAAAAAAAAAAGTAAGTACTATAAAAAGTACCAAGACAATGTTTCATTTTAGCTCAACTTCTACCTGTAATACAGAATTTAAAATTTAATTATAATAATAAACGAGAAAAAACATGAGTAAAAGTATGAAGATTGTAATGATTACCATTTAGAAAAAGGCTTCCTTTTATAAAAAAAATATGATCTTACTCAAAGAGATAAGGTAGAGAAATAAATGTTAAGCTAGATACTGCTTCTGGCAATTGACTTAGTTCAGGCTCCCATAACGAAGTACGATAGATTGTACAGCTTTTAAATAATAGAAAATTATTTCTCACCATTGTAGAGCCTGTAAGTGTGCTATCGGGGGGGTGGGTTCTGGTGGGGCCTTCTTAACAGGTTGCCACCTGCTGGGGGGTTTTGCATCCTCATGTGGTAGAAAGAGGGCAAGAGAGCTCTGCGGGGGGTCCCTTTCATAAGGGCACCTATCCCATTCATGAGGGTTCTACCCTCATGACCCCATAACTCCCAAAGTCTTCATTTCAAATACCTAATGTCCCAGCTACCTCAGTTCATGGAGTACATTGGAGGTAGACCCATCCATATCTGCAGTATCAACTTTCAGTCCCATTTCAGATAATCCTCCTTCCACCACTTGACAGTAATTCACAAGCTGCAATCCTTTCACTATTTCCATAAGCAAAAGCCAGGGCTTTTTGAAAGTGAACTACCCTACTTACTGTAAGACGCATGCATTTCTTAACCATTTAGCACTTGCAAAACTGTGCTACCATTTTATTAGGTTCCTATCTTTTGTTTTTATGCGCCACTAACAAAGTTAGTTTTGAGTTTGGGGCTCCTAAATACCATTTCCCCCAAGCTCTCTGATTTTATTGAATATTTCACAGAGTACAGTGGTTTTTAGGAGTCCCTATGCCGCCTTCCAGCAGAGCTGACAGACCATTAGAATAAAGCAGACAGAGGGAGTGCAGCCAGGCACCTTGCAATGCTAGCTGTCAGCCATTATTATCCCACTTTCTGATCCATGTCTTACTCTTAAACATTCCAAAGTTAGATGCTCATTACTCAAATTTTCAAAATACCGTATGTTGTTAATTTGCTTGGACAAATTAAGATAAGATGGAATCAAATCTATTAAATATGCCCATATTTTGCCCTTTTATGACTTCCCTATCAAAAGTTGTTTTGCTTTCTCTCAAATAGATTTTAAAAACAAGATTCATTTAATTCTGGCATTTGTTTACTTGACTATATGTCCTCAATGTGCCAGGGTTTCATGTTTGATTACAGTTATTCAAGGACAAAGACAACATTTGTGTTTGGCCAGATGCTTTTAGTAAGAGAAATAAGTATAATATTCAGTTTGAATATAATATCCTGACCACCAATTTCAACCAAGAAGTAATGGAAGAATAAAAATAAGAACCCAAGATCAGATAGATGTTCTGACAACAAACGCAGCTTGATGAGCAACCTGCATTTACATTCATTGTGCATGTTTCACTTCTAGACAACATGCAAGGTCAAACTACTAACTGTCAGTTACAATAAGCTTCCAACCTTCTGGCCAATTACCTGGTTAATAACAAAAGACAAGGCTATGACATCATTACAGTTATAATTAATTTACACAGATCAGCTTCCTGTTAATCAAATATACCTTTAAAAGCATTTAATTATTTTTCACCTAGAAAGCAACATTCAGCTTTGTTAAGTGAAAAGCAATCTTGCTGAATTCAACATGAAAGGCTGTCAGGCTGCTCTAAGACATAAAGGACAAAAGCCTTCACAGGGCACACTGCTGCAATATGGGAGCTGTTGCCACATCCACAGCAAACAGAAGCACAAGATGATGGATAACACAACCCATTTTCACAGTTTCTTAACATAAAGAAGTTGTCAGGGACCTAGGGGGTAAATCAATGGCCTCTGGGAAAAGAAATGTCCCAATGCTTTTTGTCAAAATTACATACAGGAGCAGCAATGTTAACACATGCAGTACAGGACCGGAGTTAAGGTCATGGACCTTGGTAAGAGCTCTGCAGGACCCCAGCTATGTGACCTCAGGAATGTTAACTGTCCGTTTCTCACCTGTAAAAGAAAGTAACGCAGGCTCACCTGGGTTCTTAAGGATTAAATGAGATTATAAATAGAAATATATATGAATCATAAATTGTGAAATGATAGTGTTTTTATTCACATAAGCAAATAAATTAAAATACACTTAAGATTAAAACTTTAAAATAGGCTTTAAGTGTTTTTATAACATAGCAACCTGTTCCTATTTCTCAGGACTATGATCCTACTGTGTAAAGCTGCATTGTATGATTCAATTACACATATTTTTTTAAACAGTGTAGAATATATAGAAGAAATCTAAAAGCTGAAATTTTCTTTAAATTAAATGTTATGGTAAAATATCAAGCCAGGGTTTCTGTCAAGATTATCTGATGATTCTGAGAATTTAATGAGCCTCCATTTTAAGAGGCAAAATTCTTTAGGAGGCAAAATGTCAGCTAGCAAAATTCTTCCTTTCCCTCCTCTTTATAGTGTTATAATCTTAACAGAAATAGACTATATTTATACATAAAAATAATGGCGATAATGAAACTACTAGATTTTGTATATAATCTTGAATTTTGCTCCACAGCTGGGTGAATTAGTGCCAACTCCAATTCTGACCCATCACGACTTATGATTTCCAGTATCAATCATCAGCCACTTTCTTCTCTTACAGACCACAAGTTTTAGTGTAATGAGGGCTCATTAAAGTCCTCCGACTGACAGCCCTTCAGACCTCAGCTTTTAACAGGGAATAGCAATGCCGCGATTGTTCCCTTCAAGAGAATTTAGGTAGATTTACTCGCATTCGCTACCTGAAGTCAATGAAAAAGTGATTGCTACCACAACCACCACCATGCCCTCCATTTAAATTAATTTCCATGTAAGAACTGTTTGTGAATTATTTATGTAACTGAAGTTCTCCCTGCACAAGAACCAGTTGAGAGGAGGAAAAACATGCCGGGCTTCAAAGACATGTTATGTTACCACAAAGTGCAGGAGACATGCGCAAATCACTAGTGGAGAGGGATCCCTGAGGGTTTTTCACCTTCCTTAATGAGCAGCGATACCTCATTCTTTCAGGAACGGGAGTCCCCTGGAAGTGGTAATCTGGGGGGACGACTACCAATCAAGGGTGCTCTTTCCTACACTGATTCAAAGGTGATAGCTACCAGAGCTGGAATAATAATCCTCTCCCTGGAATTTAAAACTTGTGCAGCAACGCTAGGACCAACAACTGGTGGAGGTGATTCTCAGAGCATTAACTTGAAGAGTTCTCCAAGTCTATTCAAACCTCAGCATCTCACCTAACTGCTGACCATTTCCAGGTCTGGTGGTTTAGTTTTTCTGTTGATTCTCTGACCTTATCCATATACTTGCAATAAATTTCTTGTTCTTGACTAAGTTATCTGAATAATTTAGTTAACTTAGAAGTTAATTGAGCTTCTGTTGTTTGTCATCAAAGAACTTTACCCAGAATATAAGACATCTGCAAAAGGCTGACAAACACATGCTAATTTATTTCAAGCATCACCAGCTCCCATTTTCTACAGTGCTCACTACAACTTGGACTTTACCTAAAAAATGCAAACAATATAACCTAATCACTCATACCCTTGTAGTAATCTGAAATATTTTTAATAAATAAAATTTGTGTTCTACTAATACTGCTAATTACAGAAGTGGTTTTCTAAACACTCTCTGCCTTTGCTCTTCTTCGAAAACAAGATTAGTCTACACATGTAATAAAATGAGTCAACGCTTCTGACTAGAACTTTAGGACAAGGAATCGGCTAGATTCATTCAGCAAAACAAGAAAATAAGGAGAAAAAAACTGAGTAGCAGGCTTCTTTAATCTACCAGCCTTCAGAAAGGAACATGAAAGTGGCTCTGAATACTCCTCTACAGAAAGATCTGTCCGTTCATCTTTCATCATCGTGCAATTCATTAACAGACACACATCATCACATTTCTCCAATCGTGAGTCCAGAGAAGAAAATCCCCAAGTGTGAAACTATAGCACTAAGTATATGACTGTATTTGCCTACACTGCTTCATTTACTAAATATCTGAGCGTCTCTGACGAGAGAAGCACTGTCCTTTCAGAAAAACATACCCTCGAGCGAGAAGACACAGAGAGCAAACATTACTATGTCATAAGAATGTACATAGCTTGTGGAGTAGTCATAAAAAAGCAAAGATGAGTTTTCATAAGTTCTACATAGGGTGTGGAAGAAGAGAGAGAAAGAATAAGAAAACACCAGAGTAGGTATTATCCTGTGGGCAATGGGTAAGAAGATGAAATGACTCTGGAAAACTCATCAATTTATGAGATAGAACTATCTCTTAAAAATAAAAGGATTTATTTGGAATCATCACTTGGTTGACATAATAGCTACAAGCTAGAAATTTAGAAAGCTAAAAGGTCCCTTATTAATGCAAAATTACTATGCCTAGAAAAAAAAAAAAGAAATTTCCTTGAATACGTTGGTATGAAGGAAGGGACAAAGTGGGCGTGTGTATAATATTCATTCCTGCATTTGGTCAAATTTAGAATCACAACAGATTCATTACAACACACATAATTGCAAAATTGCTGGAAAGGTAGTGAGATTTCTTTTAGAGAGTTGTCCAGGAGGTTTTATGCTCAAGGGGAAAAAAAAACGCAAATTATTTGTAGCTGCACATGCGTGTGCATACACACACACCCCATAAATTATTTATATAATACTGAAGTCATTTTAATAGTTATATAAATTTCATTCATTACTATACTGATGTTGTGACTTTGGATTAAAAATGCATAAGCAAGTTAACACCCTGGAGAACAGCTGTCAGTGTAATAACAACATTCCTGGAGCCAAAGTCAGAAGAGTTGGGGGCAAATATGGATGCCATCACATAGCCGTACGTGGCCTTGGAAAAAGCATATAATCAACCCTGCTGAGCTTCTGTTTCTTTACCCATAAATGAGAAAAATTCCACTTACATACTAGAATCACTATGAAGAAAAAATGAAACAGCACATGATGTCAAAGCATATAACACACCATCAAAGTTTGTTTTTTGTTCTTCCTGCCTTTCCATAAAGTATTGAGCCCGCCCCCCTCCCCCCCCTACACCGCCCTGAGGAACTAGACTTCATTACTTTGTAATTGTGATGCGCATGTAACGATATCCAAGAAAATAGATGGTAAATAACACTAATACGCAAACCTCAATACGACATTGCTTGCTGGCTATCATTTAGATCCCAAGGGGCTCCTGCACACTATCTGCTTCATTCCAGAAATGTGATACGTTTTCTTTTCTGTATACAGCCAAAATTATCTATGGGCTTTGAAATATCACCATCATGGTGTTGCACAGAGCAGCTGATTGACTGAAAGTGACTCCCCCTCCCCCACACTCCAGCTGTCACCAGGAAACCCTACTCAATGTGCAAGAGAGACAACGTAATATTACTACTCTCACTATTAATAACAATCTAACAAATACTTAGCATTTGAAATTATTTTTCTTATGAAAGCTCATTAACTAAAAATTAACTCCTTAAAAAAAACACTACCATATAAATGCAGACCAGCTGCTTTCATACAACAAAAAACATGGGACTATAAACACAAGTGATACACTTTCTTTGACTCTTGCTTCTGAGTCATTTGTAATGCTAAACGAGTCACTTAAAATACAAAATAGTGTTTAATAGCAATAGGGCTGTCATAACTTAAGAGAATTCTTTTTTAAAGCTGATTTCTCAAAAAGTATACAGAATTGTTTTGTAACACACCGGTCAGCATTCACTCCCCATCACAAGAAGCCATACATATGTTGACACTACTGAAAATCCTGAAACTTGTCTTCAGAACAAGTCTATGAATCCCACTCACCAGAATTCTTAATAATCACTCATTTTTAGGTATAGCTCATACCTGTTTCAGATTCCTATTCCACATTCTAAGAGTTTCACATCCAGTTCCCTAGAATCGTAGGTTCCCTGGACATGCCTCTGAGCACGCCTGCCAAGGAACAAGAGCTTGTGTCCCTCGACTTCACCCTTCTTAAAGCCTCTCAGCTTCTGCGTCTTATAGATAAGATACTGTTTAAGAGGCTTCCTTCACGAACAAATAAAACTTAAAAATGGATAACTACTGCTTAGATGATTATAACATAAAAGGAAATCTATCTTAATAGTTTTTAAGTTTTTTAACACATTCATCTATTAATATCTATCTTTACATAAATGTGCATATTTTTCCTTTTACACTTGGTCCCCACACCCATGTTACCATATATTGACAAGTAAACAAAACTGAGTCAAGTATTTTCCATGCTCATATATTATCTATTCATATGCAATACATATATACAAAAATACATGCAATTTGTTTTGTTTTGTTTTGTGTGAGAGAGCGAGTCTCATTTTGTCACCTTTGGTAGAGTGCTGTCCCATCATAGCTCACAGCAACCTCAAACTCTTGGGCTCAAGCGATTCTCTTGCCTCAGCCTCCCAAGTAGCTGGAACTACAGGTGAATTTGTTACCATTTTTTAAAAAACAGAACATCACTTTGCTCTCATTAAGCATGTGAAAAAATATTAGCTAGCAATTTCAGGGCTAACAGCATTTTATCTCATGTTTGAAGAGCTCTCACCTCCCACAACACAGCGCCCCCTTCTATAGGTAACTGTCCCCATTAACTAACTGAAGATACTTTAGTATGACTCATCCCTTGACATTGACCTTCCCATAAACATCCTATACAACTGATGGAAGCTACTCTGTTATGGTGATAAAACTGAAGATACTGTTTTTCTACCATGTTCAGAGTCTTAACTTTTTCCAAATGTTTTCTCTCTCTCATTCACAAAAATGTGAAAGTTTTGACTCTTCACTTAGTATTGCTTTCCAAAAAAGTAGTGCAGGTAGGTGATAACAAAATTACCTCATTTATAAAAATATTATGAAGCAATAAATGGGATAAATTTAGGTTTGGGATGATAAATACCTTTTTCCTCCATCTAACATGCAACATTAATTGAGCCTCTATGCCTAAAACATGGACACATTTTACGCATTATTTCATTTAATTCAATGGTCTGAAGTAGGCGTACCCTATGACTTCAACTTTATAGAAGAAGAAATTAAAGCTGGAAGGACGTAATTTTGTCTAACAGACACAATCACAATATAGCAGAAGCAGGATTCAGAGTAGGGTCTGCTTGACCCCAAACCACTACTATCCATCTGCCTCTTCAATATGGAGAATGAAAAAATATTTGAGGCCTTTGGCAAAAAAGGATTTCACAATGGAACAGTGAAAATTTGGTGGTAGAGGTGACAAAAGTATTTGAAGTTGAAACCCAAAGTAACTCATGTTTATCTGAAAATGATCTCACCCACATTATCCAGGAGCCATGGCCTCAAGAGCAGCGTGCTCTAATCAAAGCCATGTGTGTGTTTGTACTAGCGCTTCTCAACACCACACTGAGCATAGGCTTTAGGGCAGCTACCTCAAATCCTGAATGGTTCTCTTTCTCCCCCTCTTGCCAGATCAAGGAGACTGTCACCTTAGCTAATTAACAGAAAAGTGGATGAGAAATCAACAGTTCCAATTTTATTTACGGAAAAGTTAGTAATTTAGAGAATAGCAAGGGTATTTCCTCAAAGAACTAGTCTCGTGTTTTTATTACTCTTATTTCCACAGCAAAAGTAAATATTAACAATTATTATTTATCATAGTACATATTAAATAGATTTCCTTTTATAGGTTACAAAGTAATAGAATATCTTCCTATCTTAAAGTGCTTCTACTTTTAAAGTACTTTTATTTCAGACTAAATTTATTGTTAGTCCATATTTTACTGGGTGCAAAGAGTGTCTTGGGTTTTTGACAGGTATTATGAAATCTAATTCCCCAACCTATCTATGACAGGAGGCTCTGTGTATGAATAATTTTAAGTCGTTACCATGTGGGTTCATTGGGCCTTGGTAGGGCCTTACCAGCAATGCGCCGTATGAAAAGGCAGTTCAGGTTAACAGTGGCTGGTAATGCCCCTGGAAAGTTCCCCAGAAAAAAAGAAAGAAAAATTTTTAAGACAATACATCTGAAAAAATACCATATCTGAAAAAACAAGAGGTTAAAAGCACTCCTGTGATCCTTCCAGAAAATGGATGTCTGGAGAGGCGATGTGAGGCTGCCTTTGCTATCACAGAGCTGTATGGCATATGGGAAACAAAGATAAGGATAAAAACATCTTCAGTCTTAGTGTCTGCTTGCAGGTCACTCCACCATGATACTTCTCAACTCTAAAACTAGTGTTTACTTCTGGTCTTTACCAAAGTCTGAGGCAAAAGTGTAAGCTGAAGAGATGAGCAGGCCAAAGAATTAAAAACTCTTTAACACAATTACTAATGCCATTCTTTAAAATACTATAGCCACAATCACAATGGTATTAAGACACATTGCTTTAACTTTTAACCCGATATCCTGAGTCCAACCTTGACTATATAAAATTGAGGATCCAGCGATAGACAAACAAAATGCCTTCTAAGTAGGGGGTCACAATATCCATTCCATTCACTACAACTTACACATCTATAACCCCCTGAAAAATCCTTTTTAGAACCTAGTGATTTTATTTAGTTCTAACAAGTTATTTAATAATATCTCATCTTTGAACATCTTGTTATGTATGTAGGTACTAAACACACTTGTGTTTAACGTGCATGGAATACTTCCAGCACAAGAACCTTCCAGTCCAAGGTTCCACATCTAGGAAATACATCACCTCAATTTAAATTTCATTATCTGAGACTCCACAGGGCATGTTCTTTATCGCCATGCCAGTAATTCTCAAAGGTAAGCAGCGAGTTGCATTGGGTCCAAATGCAAGATGGGTGAAGTAAGATTTCTGATTAAGGTTGTTTTGCAGTAAGACCCAGAAATTTGCATTTCCTTGTCCTAGTCTTCCTGGGACTATACAGAAACCAATGCACTCCTATGCTCCTTAGATTACTTGCTTTCCTAAACCAGGCCTGCAACAAACTAGAAATCTTCGAAGTTTACGAGGACCAGAAAAAAAAAAAAAAAAACATAAATGTGAAATGAGACAGGCTTTTAAAAAGCAATTTAAAAAATAAAAAGCCAAGCCTTGATGTCGCTGAGTGTACTGCAAAGGGACATGCACACCTCAATTATTTTTTATAGTAAAGCTAAATCTTCAAAAGACTTTATGCTGTGGTTGGAAAGCATGTAATCTGTTTCTGTAAATATCTATCCAAAGGTTTTTTTAAATGTGGGCAGAAAAGGTTTTAAGGTGTGGGTTTTCCGTGCCCAACTAAAACAGTTCTCCTAACCGGTTAGGTCTGGGTTTAACACTTGGGTCAGAGGAAACAAGATCCTGCCCCTCCCGAGGGCACCTGATGCAACACGGCGTTAAACTTCCCGCTTCCAAAGGCCTCCTTCAAAAACCCCTCAGGGCAAACCCTCCACCCCCAGCGCCGCGGCACGTCCTTCCCGCCTGCTCAGGTGTCAGGCGGAGACGGGCGAAGAGGACGGGACCCCGCAGTCACTACAGGAAACGCCTCCCCGCCCTCGGACTCGCCGAGGGGACCCCGGGCCGGGAGCCGGTGCCTCCGACACCACAGGGCCCCACCCCGGGAGGCGCCGCCGCCCGCCCCGCGGTCCCCACCCGGCCGCCGCCGCCCGCGGCCCGGGTAAAAGGCGAGAGAGATGAGCGGAGCAGACAACGCCGGCCCGGCCACACAGACGCGGAAACTCACGCTCTCCACGGCCCGTCTGCGTCTCCACGTCTTAGCGCGCGCGTGCGTCGTGACGCATAGGCGTCCTCTCTCCGCGCTCCTGGTGCCCGCGGGCGGCGGGGAGGAGGGAGGAAACGTGGGCGCCCTCGCTAGGCAGTCGGGCGGGCCGGGTGGGGGAAGGGCGGGCCGCGACGCGGGCGGGCCGCGTGGGGGAGGGGCGGGCCGGCCCCGCTGCGCGCCCACGCTCTAGTCGCTGCGGGCAGTCCGCGTGCTGCGGCGGTGGCTTCTGGGGTCCTCGAGGCAAAGGGGGGAGGACTGCAACGTGCACTATGGAGGGCTTGTGCCCTCGACCGACCGGTCTTCCAAAGTTAGGTGAAATGAGGATAATAATGTTATTTTTTGCCTTAAGTAACTAGTGACTGCCTACCGTGCTTAAGCCAGCAGCCTGCATTCCAGGGAACCAACTTGGGGACAGTGCGTGGGTCCAGGCCACCCCCACGGGCGTGTTTGCCCACCGCCCTGTCGCTGCTGACAAACTGTCCTTCAGCCCTGTGCAGTCACAAGCTGGTGAGCTGCTCCGTGGAGGGGTCAGATACTGCCCGAGAAGTGGAAGGAGGGAAGATAGAGTCCAGCTTTCAAGAGTTCTTCTCTGGCGACGTGAAAGCTGCTAGTGTTACAAAGGAGGCCAGCAAAACAAGGTCACAGGTGTACATTTTACTCCCTAGAGCTTACATCTGAGACTGCACTGCACAGTCTTCCCATTTTAAGGGTTTGTAGGCGTTAAGTATCCCTGTCAATACCACTTCTGGAAATACCAAAGTATCAATGCCAAAAGAAGTCCTTTAACATAAAAATTATATCATCTTTACATTACCTGGACAATGATGATTTCTAAAAGTTTATAAGTATGTGTCAAAATCATAAGAGGAGGCAGCGCTATGCACTATGCAAACACTATGTGAAACATCTCATGGCCTAAGATACAGTTTTTAATTTTTTTTTTTAATTTTTATTAGATCATAATTGTGTACATTGGTGCAGTCATGGGGCACAATGTGCTGACTTTATATACAATCTGAAATATTTTCATTGAACTATTTAACATAGCCTACATGGCCTTTTAATCACTATATGAAGATATTTATATTCTACCTTTAGTAATTTTCATTTGTACCCTTGTAAGATGCACCTTAAGTGTGATCCCACCAATCACACTCCCTCCATCCATCCTCCCCCCTCCCCTCCCTTGCCCCTTTCCCCATTTCTGGTGCTATAACTGGGTTTTAGCCTTCATATGAAAGCTATAGATTAGCTTCATAGTAGGGGTGAGTACATTTGGAAGATAAAAAAGGTTTAATACAATCACCAAGGAGAGCGAGAAAATTAGTTAACTAAAGAAATACCATCACAGGAATGTAGAACAGTGTTCTCAACGTGGCTCAATTCCAAATGTACTGTTGTTAGCCCAGTTAGGTGTCTTTTTGGCATTTTGCACCTTATGGGTACATGGTCTAAAATACTCCCCTTTCTCCCTATTAATCATCTTAGAATAACACAGGAAACTGAGGTGAAAGTGCTTTATAAAGCACAGACATAGTGTTCTAAACATATAGAACTATGAGTTCCCCTTTCATACTCTGAATCCCCACTTTTCACTCTTCAGCGATTTCTTCGATAATTCACAATAATAAATGTATTATTTGCAGACTAAGTTGCAATATATGAAAAATGTGGATGTCACCGTTTTTTTTTTTTGAGACAGTGTTTCCCTTTGTCACCCTCGATAGAGTGCCTGTCCTCATAGCCCTCTTACAATAAGTAAGCAAGAGAAAAGAACATGTGATTCAGAAAATCGTAAGAATGAGAAACTATATTTGCTAATCATTAAATGGAAATGGATCATCAGAAAGGTCTCTATCCCAGTTGTTTTTATGTTGAGTAGAAATAGGAGGAGGAGGAAGAAGGGGGATGGTCTTGCTATCTCCAGAGACTGAAGAAAATCCATGGCAGAGACTGAAGAAAATCCATGTGTATCAATGGACCTATATGGTTTATACCCACGTTGTTCAGAGATTGACTGTACCTAGATCTTGATATTAGTTGGAATTGCCTACCTGCCCTAAAGAGACCTTCACTCCCATTTATTAAACACACCAGAGCACCACTCCTTACATAAGAGAACCCCAAGGAAGGCTGTTCTGATATTTTCATGAAACTCAATGCCAATGTTGAGGTCTTTGGATTCTCTGTCCTTTTCTTTAATGGTCCCTAAATGGTTTCTAGAACTTCCTCTATGACAGCGTCTGATTTCAAGAGGCTGGAAGGAGGAGCAGATGAGGATGAAAGGGGTATCTGAAAGCTCCTGCCCAAGAATTTTTGCTTATGTCTGGTTAGGAAACTCTGCCTCCCATAGAGGCTGAGAAGTGGAATTTTTCAGCTGGGTATATTGTCACCCTGAATAAAATCAGAGTTCTTCTGGTAAGGAGGAAAAGAGAAAATAAATATGGGGGTGCAACTAGCAGTTGCTGCTGTAGTATCTTTTAACTTTTGTTATTTTAAATGAAAAATTTTACTTGTTGATTGTTATTCATAGGAATACCAGTCCTTTTGTTATTATATTATTATTACTATTATCAATTTCTTGAGACAGACTCTCATTGTGTTGCCCAGGTTAGAGTACGATGGCACAGTCATAGCTCACTGCAGCCTCACGTGATTCTCCTGCCTCAGCCGCCCAAGTAACTAGGACTACAGGCACATGACACCATACCCAGCTAATTAAATTTTTTTTTTAAGAGATGGGGGTCTCACTGTGTTGCCCTGGATGATCTCAAACTCTTGTGCTTAAGTGATCCTCCTGCCTTGGCCTCCCAAGGTGCTGCCACTTCACTCAGCCTCCTTTTTCATTAAAATAATGAAATTATTTATTTTATTATTTTATAATTTAGTCTCCTATTTCATTAAAATAATGAAACTGTTATAATTTAATTTACATGCAGAAAAATTTACCCTCTCCTGGTGTACATTTCTGTACATTTTTGAAGAATGTGTGCAGAAGTTATTTAATTTGAGGAACCACATTACAAAAAGTAATTCAGAGAGTAAATTATGTTGTGTAGCAGAGAAGTAGGTAGGATCTCACTCTTAAGGGGCATTTTAGGTGATGATAAAGAATTTATCTTGGAATAAAATGAATTTGGAAGAGAAATTTGGATTAGATTGGGTGGGATAGAGCCTTTGCCTCTGTGTTCAATGTGGGCTTTGCAGAAAGTCACTGGACGGGTTTAAGCAGGGGAAGGGTATGATGTAATTTGTTTGGAAAATTCATTCTGAGCTTTCTTTGGAGAACTTTGTAAGAAACATGGAGAAGAAAGCTGTCTGAATACTGCACTATTGTGTAGTCCAGGCAAATGGTCACCATCACGGAAGATGGGTGTGGCAATGGACATGGCCTTCAGGCAGATGCAGTATTTGTGCCCATACGTAGTCAACAGGGTTTGCTTTTGGCTTTTCCTCCTTCTGGAAACAAAAGGACTTGTAGGTGGAAACGAGGATCTGGTAAATCTGTGGTCACCTCAGCCCACAACTCCTTCTCCCCACTAAGAAAACCAGGCAAGGAATCATCCTGACACCATACAGTCTCCCTGAATTCACAAGTGTTTGGCATAGAAGGCTTCCCTCTTTCTCTCCTTGTGAGTTCTCAGCAGCTGGTGACATTCTGCAGCCACCTATAACCGGTGAAGTATTGACATTTTTTGGCCCCCTTGGCACTAAAGTTTTCCACTTGAGTCTTCCCTGGTCAACAGTTGTATGAATACAGCATGATACAGGTTATAGAACAAACAGAGCCGAGAGAAGGTGTAAATGTTAGTTAGCTTCAGCACAGGATTCAAGCCAAGTCACAGCCTGCAAGAAAAATACTTTTCCACTTTGGGAACTGTTCCCATGAGACTTCCCAGCTAAAGCCCCATGAGCTCTGCAAAGACTCCTCCTCTCCATTCAGAGTATTTCATGTGGGATATTTTTAGTAGCCATTGATTTCTTACAGAAACTGCATCATGTGCCCTTGTTCCTTTCATTAATGTGCTCTTGAAAGCATTTTTACTAAACCTTAAGAAGAAGAAGTGTACCACAGGACATGAATGTGGAGATCTATTTGAGTTTTACAGGAATCCCAGAGCATCATCAGGAAAGGTCCGAACTCAGAGCCACGAGCTGGCAGATGATCCCAGGGTTAACGTTTTTTACTTTGGGGGACAGGAGAGTAGAGGAAAGAGGCCTCCAGCTGACGGCTGAGGCTCAGAGGGGCATCACAGATCCAAGCTGGTCCACGTGCTAGTGGATGAGTAGGAACCGTCACTGTTATCTGCTCAAAGGGCAATGTCAAGGACAAAGCTCTACCAGGTAGTGAAGTCCAAGTCAATGATGGGGCAGAGCAGGGGAGATGCCAGAGCTGCCTTTGTTCCTTCATGCGTTTATTCATTCATCCACGGAGGGGTTCACACTAGAAAAGAGCAGGCTTTAGAAACTGGCTAGCAGAGGGTGGGGCTCTTGAATAGAAAGAGTGAGAACAACAGTGGTGTACTATGTACAAGTGGAAAAGGGTGAGTGTAGCATAAAGAAGTGAGCGTTGTTTTGTTTGCTTGGAATAAAATGAATTTGGAAGAGAAATTTGGATTAGATTGGGTGGAATCCCAAATGCTGGGATAGAGCCTTTGCGTCCATGTTCAATGTGGGCTTTGCAAAGATCAATAGGCAAGGACAAGGTATACTGGAAGGGAGAGACTGAAGGCAGAACCACCAGCTGGGCAAGTTTTAGTGGGTCCACCTGACAGAGGCTAACGGTTTGAGTCAAGAGGAGAAGAGACACATGTAGGAGACACCCTGGAGTTATAAACTTGCTGATAGAACATGACATGATGGTGGATAGGATGCTATTGATAAGGGAGGAAGGGCAGGAAGCTGGTAAATCTACAAATCTACCAGTGTAGATTATACAGAAATGGTCCCTGGTCATTGCCAACACATCACCTTTAGCAGAGTAATTAGGACTATCTGATGTTTTTCAGTTTATTTGTTGACTTTGTTTAATCTTTCTTTTCCCACTAGAAAGTATGTTTCCAGCGAGTGGGGAAATTATCAGCCTTCACTAACATATTGCTGCCTCCTGAATCCTTGCCTGTCAAATAACAGGTGCTGAACAAATGTTTGTTGAATGAATGATGAATGGTATCCTTTTATAGAAGTAGAAAAAGATGCCAGGAATCATGGGTAATCCGAGAGAGAAAGTAATTTCAGGAATTACAATAAGTTATCCAGATTAGCCATGCCAATAACTGGCCATGCAAACTTAGGGACATCATTTTTCTGACCCATAAAATAGGGATGTTATTACTTTCCCCCTCTTTTGTGGTTTCAAACACAAAACCATGTAATGGGCATGAAAGCTCTTTGGAGATTTCCAAGTTCCAGGAAGTTAAGTTTACAAATTCCCAAGGGCTGAGTCACCATGGAGAGGACCCTGCAAGTGTATCCTTGTGCTCTCCTTGACAAGACCTGTTCTCCCAGACCTCACCCTTCTCGGGTATCCTCTCTCACTCCCCTCTTTTGAGACTCCAATATATCTTAATTTGGGGTCTCAATATCAGCTTGTTTCTGCAGGTGCCGATATTCATTACTTTTTAGCACTCAGGTCTTAGGGACTGTGACTTCTTGGATTCCCTACTCAGGCCTTAATAGTACCATGGAGCTCTTTGGAAAATTAAAAGTGGTGATTTAAATATAAGATCTCAGCAGGAGAGGAAGTGGTCTTGTTTGTAACATCTTTCCTAAAAGATATAAAACTGTTTTGAATCTAATTATCTGTAGATATTATTAAAGGGATTAAATTCTTCTTTTCTTTCATCTTTCCCTCATTTAACATATTTTGACTAAGTGGATTTGTTGGATGAAACTATGCTCTATGACTCTAAAGAAGCATGCTGTTCCCTTTCACCAATTAAATTTCCTCTACTTAGGGCCTGGATAATTTTAAAATGAGAAAATGATAATACAAGAGGTATAGCTTCCTGGGAAATGAACATTAGTTTTGTCTGAAAGATGGTTGGTCAGTAGTATGTCTCATGATTTTTTTTTTGCAGTTTTTGGCTGGGGCCGGGTTTGAACCCACCACCTCTGGTATTTAGGGGGCTGGCGCCCCACTCCTTGAGCCACAGGCACCACCCTATGTCTCATGATTTTCATGAAGGGAGATGGAGTCTCCATCAAACTAAATATGTATATGTGATTGCATTTCTGAAGTCACAAGGTGATCATGTCTTTAGAATGTCATTAATCAATATTTAAGAGTTTGACAAAGGAAAAACAACCTTTATCCTCCTGGGGCATTAATTTCCCTTGGAAAAGTTGTCAACCTTCTTTCTTCAGGTTTTCAAAAGCTACCTCTCAGTCCTGGCTGCTAGCTGTTAAGTCAGAGTTGAGTGATCACATGTGAACAGATGGGAAAAAAAGGATTTGAAGTAGGAACACCAAGTCAGTAGGCCTGGACCAACCTGGGTGTGTGTGTGAGGGGAAAGGTGATAGTTCAAGTTCTGGATACTGAGGGTCTCCCCCACAAGGGGACTAAGGCTAGAGCAGCTTAGTGACCTTAGGTGCCGAGGTCAGGGTGGAGTGGTTCATGGATCACAGTACTGGCTGGAATATACAACATACAACAGAAAGGCCATATGACACAAAGCAAAAAAGATGCTCATACAAAATAGTTATTTACTTTACATTCACTGAAATTTTTTATTTGTGTCCACCCTTGAAGATGCCAGCTGTCTTTCTGTGAAGCTGTTCGAAATGACTTTCTTTTCTCTTGATCAATAGAAATCACTTGGGCTTTGAGATCAGACAGATGTGTGTTCAAATCCTGACTCTGCCTCCTCACAGCTGTGTGACATTGGACACATTATCTAGCCCCTATGTGCAATGGTTTCTTCATCCACAAGGATTTGTGGAAGGATTAAAATTACATAGGTTCATGGCTCGTGCCTTGTATTCAGTATATTCAGCGCAACCATTAATCTCCCCATCTCTCCTATCCTTGTTACTTCTGAGATCATTTAGTCTGTTTTATTGGTCATGTCAATCAATATTTGTTGCTTCCTTTCATTGAGTTTCAACTCTATGAAGCATTAAAAGAGAAAAAGGAAGTTGGAGAGCTTTGTAGTGGGAGCTATTCCAAATCTTGCATCTCTTCTCTCTGGGAGGTGAGACCTTATTTCTTGACAACATTAATAAGAAATTGGCAACAACTTTTGTGCTAAGAATAAATGAAACAATTATTATTCTTATTAGGATGCTGTCTTAGTTCATTTGGGATGCTATGACAAAATACAACTAATTTGGTAGATTATAAATAACTGAAATTTATTTCTCATAGTTCTGAAGTCTGGGAAGTACAAAATCAAAATACTGAAAGATTTAGTGTATGCTGAGGGCCCATTTCCTGGTTCATAAATGACACCTTCTCTCTGTGTCCTCACACAGTGGAAGGAGTTAGCTCTCTGAGGTCTCTTTTATAAGGGCACTAATCCCATTCATGAGGGCTCCACCCTTATGACCTAATCACCTTCCAAGGCCTCACCTCCTACTAGCTTATGGGTTAGAATTTTAATATATGAATTTTGATAAAATATTTAGACTATGTTTGATAAATATTTGATAAATCTTCAGCCTATGCCACATATGGGTTTTCCAACCAAAAGAATAGTGTGGGGCTCTCCTACTATTTACGTTAGCCTACCAGATGTTAAGGAAAAATTTATTCATCTCATAATATTCTAACCAAATGACTATATATTACCTACAACTTGATAGTGTCTTTTTATTCCAAAAACTACATTACAAAATAGTTTTAGCCATCACAAAAAACTGACCTTTTGTGTACAGGTTCTTTACACATGAGCTCATTTAATTATCACAACAAACACATAAGGTTGTATTTTCTTTGTAAATGAGGAAATGGAGGTTTACAGAAATCAAATCTCATGCTCATGAACACAAGAGAAGAGCTACTATTCACATTTATATTAGTTTGATCCCCCCCCCCCCAAATCCATGCTCTGTTTAACTAAACAGTTAAATAAGTCAAACACAAATAGGAATGCTTTTTTGAGGGTGGAGAAATTTTGGTTGTCTAGTTCAATTATAGCCGGAAAGATCGCTTGCACAGAATCACGTATTTCTTTAATGCCGGATAAAGCGAGCCTTCACAGTGTTCTGCCTTTATCCTGTTCTTCTTTCATTAGATTGAACTTACCTTTAGCTTTTTACTTTTGATGCTGTTGACCTCGCAAAACCTAGGGCAGGCATGGTGTCCTAGTTTCAGAGGCAAGGAAAAAAGAATCTGCTTTAATTTTAACCCCCTACAATGTCTGGTGCTTCTCTAGTAAGTTTTAAGCACTCATGAAAGGCAAGTATGTGTAATTTCAAATGATAATTTAGACAAAGATATTTACTAAACAAATGCATAAAGATTCCATAGGCTTTAAAGCCATTTTCTTTCCAGCCAATTACAGAGCAGACTTTCAAAAGATGTGTGTGGCTCAAGTCAATGTTAAAGCCTTAGACTTTTTCGTCTCAGTTGTTCCACATCCTCGGTTCCACTCAATCAGTTTACACCATCTCTGCTACTATCGTCTTAGTTCGAAACACTGCCTGGGTTGGCGTCTTTTATATTGACACGTCTCCAGTCTCTCTGTAACCAATGTGATGTAGGACACTGCAATTTTTTAGTTGTTTGAGCAGAGTAAGCTTATTTTTCTTGCTTTAAGATTTTTGAGCAAATGATAACCTCTGGTCAGCATGCTCTTCCCTTGAGCATTACATGCTTAGCTTATTAGGTCTTAGCTTAATTGATAGGTCTTCAGAGTGACTTTCTCCAACCTTCCCCTCCAAAGCAGTCACTGAGTCACTCTCTACTCATCTGTCTCTTCTATTCTTTTCCTCATTACTTATTATGATCTATTATTATTATTAATAAAAATCTATTATTATTATTTATTCACTGAGTTATTATTTCTTAATTTTCTCTATGAGAGAAGTAACCTTTTGAGACTTATTTCCCAGCATCTTCAGCACCACGGACAGTGTCACACACTTAGTGGACAGTCTCTAGATAATTGTTAAGAATAGAGGACTTACCCACTAGCCTTGGTGTATGTGGCTGGCACCTCAACCACTGAGGTATGGGCACAGAGCCAATGTTGAACATCTTTTCACATGCTACTTGCTGTTTGCATATCTTCCTTGGGGTGAGGTATCTGTGAGGTCATTTGTATATTTTCTACTTAGGTTGTTTGAACCTGGCCTGGGTCAGCCGAAGAACAATGACAACTGCAACAAAAAAAATAGCCTGGCATTGTGTTGGGCACCTGTGGTTCCCGCTACTTGGGAGGCTGAGGCAAGAGAATCACTTAAACCCATGAGTTTGAGGTTGCTGTGAGTTGTGACACCATGGCACTCTACCGAGGGTGACATAGTGAGACTCTGTCTCAAAAAAAAAAAAAAAAAGAAAAAAGATGTTCAACATCAATTGTCATCGGACAATCATAAATTTAAACAACAATACAGCATCACTACACACCTCCAGGAATGGCTTCAGTGATCATAACAAACGTGTGACTCTGGAGTGGGATGTCGGTAGTGGGGGAGTTTGCCTGTGGGGGACAGGGATAGAATATGAGGGGCCTCTGTGTACTTTCTTCTTAGCTTTGCTGAACTAAGTGAACCTAAAAAAGTTTATTAATTAAGAGTATCTCATTTTATAAATCCAATAATGCTTATGCCTATTTCACCCTTTAGCTCTGTTGGGTTTTGCTCTGTGTGTTTGAAGCTCTATTATTTGCTAGCTACATAATCATTTTGTCATGCGTATGAATTGACTTTTTTACTATTAAAAATGGCTTACTCTTTTTTGAAAAAAGAAAAAAGAGCATCTCATTTTAAAATCCTCTTATGTATAACTATTATGTGCCCATAATAATTAAAAGTAAAAAACCTCTTTCTTGTTGAGAAATAAAAAAGAATTTATGATGCAAAGAGAAGTGTACAAATATGTCACAAGT
>CAUYRH010133372.1:0-11906 GCA_963574655.1 Perodicticus potto
GCCTGTAGTCCTAGCTACTCGGGAGGCTGAGGCAAGAGAATCGCCTAAGCCCAGGAGTTGGAGGTTGCTGTGAGCTGTGTGATGCCACAGCACTCTACCAAGGGTGATAAAGTGAGACTCTGTCTCTACAAAAAAAAAAAAAAAAAAAAAAAAACAATTTGGAAGTTTTCTTAAAAAGTGAAATGTACAGGCAGCGCCTGTGGCTCAAAGGAGTAGGGTGCCTGCCCCATATGCGGGAGGTGGCGGGTTCAAACCCAACCCTGGCCAAAAACTGCAAAAAAAAAAAAAGGTGAAATGTGCACTCATCATACAACCTACAGTGACACTCCTGGGCATTTATGCCTGAGAAATGAAAACTTACATTCGTATAGAAATCTGTACACAAAGTTTATAGTGGTTTTATTTGTAATTACCTCAAATTGTAAGTAACACAGATTTCCTCCAACAGGTGAATAAACAAACTGGTACATCCATACCATGGAAAAGTACTCAACCATAAAAAGGAACAAATTAGGGTGGCACCTGTGGCTCAAAGGAGTAAGGCGCTGGCCCCATATGCTCGAGGTGGTGGGTTCAAATCCAGCCCCGGCCAAAAAAACTGCAAAAAGAAAAAAAAAAAGGGAACAAATTATTGATACAAGCAACAACTTGAATGATTATCCAGGGAATTTAGCTGGGTGAAAAAAACCCACCTCCTGCAATTACTTACCGTATGATTCTATTTATATAACATTTTTGAAATGACAAAATTTCAGAAATGAAGAATAGATTAGTGGTTTTCAGGGATTAGAAATGAAGAGGGGGAGGGTGTTGGGAGGAGGCAGGAGTGATTATCAAAGGGCAACAGGAGGGATCTTTGTGGTGTTGGAACTATTGAGTATATTGACTATAATGGTGGATACATGACTTTATGCTGGTGATAAAACGTAGAATTCACACGCTCATGTGTGCACATACACACGAGCGCGAGACAATTGGGGAAATATGAATAAGACTTCAGATTGTATCAGTCACAGTTGATGGTTGTATCCATGTTAATACCTTGGGTCCACTCACCCCAGTGTAAATGGCCTTAATCAAAAAGGCAATAACGAATGCTGGTGAGGATGTGGAGAAAGGGGTGAGATGCAAATTAGTGTAACAACCGTGGAGAACAATATGGAGGATCCCCAACAAACTAAAAATAGAACTAGCATATAACCCGGCAATCTCGCTGCTGGGTAGACACATCCAAAGGATGGGAATTCAGTACATTGAGGAGACAGCTGCACGCTCCTGTTTATTGCAGCTCTATCCACAATAGCCAGGACTTGGACACAATGTGTATCTGTGCACAAATCTATTGTGTATCTGCACAAACACAGAACTTGTGGTACATGTACATAAGGGAATATTACCCAGCCACAAAAGGAGTGAGGGCGTCCGCCATTTGCAACAACTTGGGTGGAAATGGAGAACATTAGGGTAGGTGAAATAAGCCAGGCACAGAGGGCAGACCTCACCCGTTCTCACTCACTTGTGGGGACTAAATATTAAATACAGTTGATCTCATGGAGACAGAGTAGAATGGTGGGGACCAGAGGCTGGGAAGGGTATCTGAGAGGAGGGGAGGATAAAGTAGGGACGGTTAATGGGTGCACAAATATAGGGGAGGTGGCTAAATAGAATGAACAACATATCACAACATAGTGACTATAATCAACAGTGAATTAGGGGACACTTTAAAATAACCAAAAGACTGAAATTAGAATGTTCCTAACACAAAGAAATGATAAATACCTCAGGTGATGGCTACCACAATCACCCTGATTTGATTCATTCATTCATTGTGCGTCTGTATCAAAAAAAAATCACATGTATCCTATAAAGATAAGCAACTGCTATGTATCCATAATAATTAAAAAGAAAAGAATCCTGGTTCTAATATGCTATTATAGTTTTGAGAAATATATCACCATTGGAGGTAATCGGGGGAAGTGTACAAGGAAACTCTCTGTATGATTTCTTACAGCTGGATTTGAATCTGCAATGATCTCAATAAAAATTTCAATTAAGACCCGGCGCCTGTATCTCAGTGGTTAGGGTGTCAGCCACATGCACCGGGACTGGTGGGTTCGAACCTGGTCCAGGCCAGCTAAACAACAACGACAATTGCAACAACAACAACAAAATAGCCGGGCATTGTGGCGGGCGCCTTTGTCCCAGCTACTTGGGAGGCTGAGGCAAGAGAATCACTTAAGTCAAGAGTTTGAAGTTGCTGTGAGCTGTGACACCACGGTGTTCTCCCAAGGGCAACATAGTGAGACCCTATCTCAAAAAAAAAAAATTATTTTTTCAATTAAGAAATGTTACCAAAATATGACCGACTCTCTCACCGTGCCTCTCCCATAAAAGGATCTGAGTTCAAATGATTTTAAAGAACAGATAATTTCCCATGCTATTTAGTGTGTTCCAGGGGCATATATAGAGAGATGGAAAATGGCCCAATTTATTTTTCTCAGATAGCATCAATACTAACAAACCACACATGGAATCCATGTGTGTATGAAAGAGACTTTGGAAAATGCAGTCTCTCTGGATGAGGCGCGTGGGGAGCTGGTAGTCACCTACTTGCTTTCTGCTCTCTTCCTGCCCTCCCACCGTGGCCTCCCCACTGCCTCCTCAGCACCCCAGCCACATTTCAGGCTTCTTCAGGAACCAAGAGCCATGTAGCTCACTGTTTGAAAATCACTGCTATTGAACGATTCCAATCACTGAGAATCATAGCTGTGAAGAATCCCAGACAAAACACTAGCAAATTGAATTCAATTTGAAACAATTATCTACTATCCCTACGACGAAGGGTTTATTTCAGGAGGGTTAAAATGTCATAAAAATGGAAAATATGCCGCTGGGATATGGCATTAAAACCGTAAGAATTCCACATGATAAACTTGAGATGCTAAAGAGGAAACGTATTTATTTTAGACTTTTCCAAGAGCATAAAAAGAAATTTAATCAAACTAATAGTCATTCCTGATTTAACAAAGCAATTTACTAACAGTAGAAGGAAATATCCTTAACTTGATAGACTATCAGGTCTTAGTGATGTGATCTGGAGCTGAATGTTCTGCATGACTAGTGGGGGGCAGAGACTCCAGGCAGACAGACCAATTGCATACTAGTGCACTAGTCCAGGCAGGGATGGCAAGAGTCAGAATACCAGTGCTTGCTGGGGTAGAGGTGGTTCACCCAAAAGGCACCTACAGTGGCTTGAGCAATGAGGGTGAAAGAGATATTGGAATTGACTCAGAGGCTGAATGAATGGAGGATGTCGGACTCAGAAATGAAGCAGAGGAGAAAAGAAAGGGTGTGGCTGGCCTGGGACAAGTTGTCTATTTCTGTCCTTTCTTCTGTAACTCCACGGAAGGTGATTTAATATGTGGGGAAATAATAAATCTTCAAAGAACGCCCACTGCTTTCTTCTGACTCAAGATCTTTTACTACCCCAGGAAAATTTTGTTTTTCATGAGCAGAACTTCGGTTGATTAAACTGTCCTCTAAAAAAACGCTAGAGATCATTAATATGGATTTTAAAGTCCCAAGTGTTCGCAGGAGAAGTCTGAGAGGTAAAGTGGGGTCTTGCCTTACTTTAAACCACTTTGGCTACTAATGACTCCACAATCAAGAATACTGGAGAAAGTTGGGTCAATTATGACCATTATTGAATTTTCTGCTATGGTCTTTTTATTATAAAAATGTTCTTATTTAAAAAATACATGCTAACAATTTTACAGGAAAAAGGAATAATTATCATTATCATCTTCTGCCCATGAATTAACAATAATTGAGAGAAGCTTCTGCTTTTGCTGAAAGGAGCTTTCAAACTCAAAAGATAGAGAGGAAGAGAGTATTAACCCCCCTTTTCCCTCCATCATGGAAAAAACTGAGAGTTGAATATGTCAGGAACTATTCTAAGGGTAAAGAGAAGGGTCCAGGCAGGACAGGTGATGGTGAAAGCAGGGGGAGTCATGAAGACACATCTGACCCCAAATTTGTCCCTATTAATCCTGGTTCCCACATTTTCCATGATCAGTTGCTGACACCCATGGCAAGGACAGCACAATAACCCCTGTGAGGCTTAGCAAAATTCAAGAATATATGGTATACACACAAGAAGTGGAGAGGAACGTTTTCCCTGACTTGAATTTTGCCTGGCCCCGGTGGCAGATTGAGAGTGGGCCTGGGTTTGTGGAGGAGACGTGTGGGAGTTAGTGAGGGAAGTGGCTCTGTAGAATCATGACTCATCCCCTGATGTTGAGAAAGGAGAGGACAAAGAATGACAAGAGGTCCTCAAAGAGCCTAAAAGGAAATCTACCAGAATGTGCACAGAAAGGCTGTGTTCTTTCAACATGGTTTAATTTCTGCTGTCTCATTTAATCGTCACCCTGCGAGGTCCCCACAAGGCATGCTGGCCTGCAGGCCCACCTTAATCTTCACCCTGCGAGGTCCCCACAAGGTATGCTGACCTGCAGAATACCCAGCAAGCACTGGTATTCTGACTCTAGTCATCCCTGCCCGGACTAGTGGAACTCCATAGGGGCACGCCAGACCGCACAGGACTACAAGGCTGCGCCTCCCACACAGCATAATTAAATGTATTCAGCTGCCATAGTAAACGTAAACGTAACTCGTACGAAAGAAGGTAAGAGCTGAGTGGAGCTACAGTTGACTACCTGCCCAGTGCTACATTTCATAGGCATTTAAACGTGTGTTCGTATTTTTTTTTAGGGAATTTTTTTATTAGATCATAACTATGTACATTACTGCATTTATGGGGTACCATGTGCTGATTTTATATACCATTTGGAAACATGTTCATATTGAGCTTTGAGTTGCCTTTCTTCATCTTAGAGCCCCTACTTTCTTCCTGGTTTCTAACATTCCCTTTAACACTCATCCACCCCAGCCACTTCAAGCAAAGAGCACATTGGCTGTGATGCCCTGAGATCTAACAGCCCAGTGCAGGCTTCCCAAGTCCTAGAGAATGTCCTCATAGAAAAGGACAAAGAGCATGGATGGGACCAACGGTTGGAACACCAAATAATACGAGACACAAACGGAATGGGGCTGTGGGCAAAAAGAGGGGAGGGCAAGAGGCGAGACGCCAAGGCTTTGGGGGGCAGAGTGAGTGGTGGTGCTCAGATAGCTCCCAACCACCCTAGGGGGTGTCTTCCAAATTCCTCAAAAGACATAAAATTTTTTCTTCCTGCCGCTGAGAAAAACTCTTTTCCTTTTGCCTGAGGAAGCTGTAGAGCAGATTCTATTGTCGCCAGATTCTATCTTTTTTGAAGGAAAGAGCCCAGTTACCTCAGGTGGTGCGTCTCTGGCTCCAGCACTAAGTTTGGGAAGTTTCTTAACTCCTCTGTAACTTTCTGGTCTCCTTGAGCAATTCCAGTGTCAAATCCCACTCCTGAGACTCGTTTAGCTTTTCTCCAGGAGGCCTTCCGAAGCGGTTTGTGGCCTTATTTCTACTTGTTAATTATTTTTCTCTGAATCTACACAACAGACACTAGTTTGTTTAGATGTTTCTGGATGTAGGGGAAGTCTATGGCACAGAAGGGCTCCAGAGCCCATTGGCCATTGTTCTCTGCAGTGTAAATATTTTTGTTTGTTTTTTGCTTTTAAATGATCAGCTTTGAGCTTCTCATTGTATATCCATGAGCTCTAGAGTTAGGAATTGTTCGATTACAACAAATCAAACCTTTACGACAGCATCAATGCTTTTGGCCAATCTCTGACCAGTGCAGATGGGAACCAGTGGGTCGATTCTTCCCCTTTTCTCCCCTCCCAGACAGACTGTGCTGAGATGCAGAGGATCCCGCCTTGCTGTGAATTAGCAGGCAGGGGCCAACTGCTAATGTCTCTGCCCCTGGCTCTCCCTCCTACCCCCAGAGCCCCCAACTCCAGCTCCTTGAAATTGTCTCAGGCTTAGCTGCCAGGGAAGCTCAGACTGAGATAGTTAATACCAGGCAAGAACCTAGAAAGCAGACCCTTGGAAAAGAATTTGGGAGCTGGATTACTTATCTTAAGGACTTCATTATTAGTGACGGAAGGGGAGTCCCTGGCAGGCAGGGGCACCCAAATTAATACACTTGTGACCTGTGGTTAGTTTGGACAAAGCACAGGTGGAAAGCGAGGCATTTGCTTATGCGGTGGTTGTGGTACCCACATGCCAGGGGTAAGGATACAGGTGCCCAGTTCAGAGCAGCCAGCTGTCATCTCTAAGCACCCTCTGAAAGGGACAGATGAGAGACTGGATCTCCTGCAGTCACAGGGAACTGGGCTGGAAATCGGTCCATCGGTTTTTGCTTCCTATATCTGGAGCTCACAGTTAGGATTGTTATGTTTTTTCGATGAATCAATTCTCCTGTTGGAACCAAATGCCTTTCTTGATCTTTAGTTACGCTCCTTCCCTTGAAGTTCACTTTGCCTGTCATCTCTACAGTCACACCAGCTTTCTTCCGCTTCGTGTTGGGGTGGTAGATCTTTTCCCATCCTTTTCCTTTTGGCTTCTTTTTATGTTGAAAGTGTGTTTTTTGAAAAGAACACATCCATTAGTTGGGCCTCCCTTGCTTTCTTATCGAGTTCTGCTGACCTCTGCCTTTTAACTGAGGGATTTAAGTAAGCATTTTTTTTTAAAAGCAATTTTCTTTTATCCTTCCGTTGTTTATTTCAAAAATATGAGTATGCTTTTATATTCACATTTCTCTCCTTCTTACACAAACGGTAACATATTCTGTTTCCTGCCCCCCTTAACGCTGTTTCATGGCGACGACCACCTCGTTTCTGTTGCAGCTGCAGAGTTCTCCATTGTTTTCACGTGCCAGTGTTTTCAGCCTATTCCTACTGACTTTTGGGTCCAGACTTTTGCTATTGCAAGTAAGTTGCAATTAACACCCATGTACATACGTCTTTTCATACTTTTGCCAATAGCTCCTTCGGATGGATTTGTGGATGTGAGCTTTTTGGTCACAGAACCAATGCATATGTAATTTTGCTCCATTTTGCTAAATTACCCTTCATAGGGATTGTACCCTTTGGAATTTTGGAGGTGGAGCGTCTCACATGGAAGGCTCTGTGTCAGGGTGACTGGGAGGGCTGCTTTCCATTATCCTGGGCCCTAAGTGTCTGAGCACAGAGTTCTTTTCCCTGGGACGTTCAGTTTATTAAGAGAGAAAGAGAAAGATTGTTTGCCTGGAGGAAATATGTATTGTTCCCAGATGTCTGTGTTCCCATAATTGAGTAAAGGATAGTGGTGGTGGGTCCACTTGTTCTATAAATACACCTTCCCTCCCTCTGTCCCTCCCTTCCTTCCTTCCCTTCCTTCCTTCCCTATCTCACTCTCCTATCCAGACTGGAGTGCAGTGGTACCATCATACTGCCCTATGACCTTGAACTCCTGGGCTCAAGAGATGCTCCTGCCTCAGCCTCCCAAATAGCTGGCACTAAAGGCAGGCACCACTACGCTTGGTGAATTTTTACTTTTTGTAGGGGTGGGGTTTGTCTTGTTATGTTGCCAAGACTGGTCTCAAACTTCTGGCCTCAAACAATCCTCCTGCCTTGGCCTCATCTGGTGCTGGGATTACAGGAGTAAGCCACAGTGCCCAGCCCATCTTCTATAATTTTCCATTTCAGCTCACATTTCACTTCTACTCAGCATTTCTGAATCCCAAATCTCTCTGGGTTTCTGCAAGCCATGCCGACAACCTTTCCAGGTATAACACTGGATACCTGGGCTGGGACTTCTTTTTGGTAGTTGTTCTTCCTCTCTGGGGGCCCCTCATCTTGCAGAACATTGGTGAAACCTCTTGTCTTTGTTCCACCTGCTGTTCTTTTTACTATTGATGGTTTATACCCTTTAAGTCAATTTAGTTCCATTTTATGAGTTTGAGATTGGAGAGGAGATACATTTGTGGTGTTAGTCTTTCATTTTGATCTGCAGAACACTGAGGTAAGGAAAGAAAAAGGACTTTCTAATCAGGGTTACTCAGGACCATGTAGTCAGCTCCACTTAATGGCTTTTGAGAAACACACAGGAAGGACTTGAATTATTTTGGTTGTGACGCAGGTGTTCCGCCCCCCCACCCCCGACTGGGTCACATGGGTTCTTTATAAATGAAGTATTAATGAATAACTGAGTAAAATTTGAAAATAAAGCAAATATTATGCTTAACATTTGGAATATGTGGAAATGTTTGATTCAGCTCTACCCTGATTTCATTTGTCTATTTATTTATTTATTGAGACAGAGTCTTACTTCATTACCCTCAGTAGAGTGCTTTGGCGTCATAGCTCACAGCAACCTCAAACTCTTGGGCAAAAGCAATTCTCTTGCTTCAGCCTCCCAAGTAGCTGGGACTACAGGTGCCCGCCACAACACCAGCTATTTTTTGGTTGTTGTTGTCATTGTTTGGCAGGCCTAGGCTGGATTCAAACCCATCAGCTCCGATGTGTGTGGCAGGTACCCAAGCCGTTGTGCTACGGGCGCCAAGCCTAGGTCTCAACTTAATACTTAATAAGTTTGTAACTTTGGGCAGGCCAGTTACTTCTCTAAGATTCGGTTTTCTCAACTGTGAAATGAGGGCAGTAAGAATATACAAACAGCCTCATAGAATTGTTGTAAAGATTAAATGAAATAATGCATCTAGATCACTTAACCTAGTGCCTGGCACATACTTGTATTAGCTGTTAATTATAACACTTGTTCAAGGAGGCTGTATTGCCAGAGCTCAGGAGTTTGAAAGCAGCCTGAGTAAGAGTGAGACACTGATCTCTAAAAATAGCAGGGCATTGTGGCGGGCACTATAGTCCCAGCTACTCAGGAGGCTGGCAAGATAATCGCTTAAGCCCAGGAGTTTGAGGTTGCTGTGAGCTATGACACTATGGCACTCTACTGAGGGCAATAAAATGAGACTCTGTCTCAAAAAAAAAAAAAAAATCACAAGTTCATTTTTGCTATTTAGAGGTTTTTTTGGCTTTTCTTCCTTTTAGTCATATTTAGAATAGGAAAAACTGACTGGGCACGGGGGCAGGTTCTTGTAGTTCTAGCTAGTTGGGAGGCTCTGTCATAGTGAGACGCTGTCTCAAAAAAAAAAAAAAAAGTAGAATAAGAAAAATTATCAGATAAGTTGAATTCAGCCTAGATCAGATGTTACCTAACAATGGTTAAATAAATTAATGGGAATCTATTATCTCTTGTGTCTAAAATAGATTTCACTAGGATGACTGTGGTATCTGTATATGAAATAGAGTCTTGAGTTGAGATTTCTTTGCTTTCATCCTTTTCATAGCAGATAAAGTATTTTCTAATGTAAGAATAGGGTGTGAAGAATGCTACCATGTTCTTTCCCATGTAGGGAAAGAAAAGCTACCATTTATATAAAAAGAATTAACTTGTATGGATGTAGATTATGTCTAAAAGGATTCCTAGGACACTAGTAACTGTGGTTGCTTTAGGCAGAGGAGCCGGTTGGCTGAGGAATGAAAGTAGGAATGAGACTTAGTTTTGATAAGTGTGTGTATGTATTACTATTCAAAACAATTTTATTTATTTATTTATTTAGACAGAGCCTCAATCTGTCACCCTGGGTAGCATGCTGTGGCATCACAGCTCACAGGAACCTCCAACTCCTGGGCTTAAGCAATTCTCTTGCTTCAGCCTCCCATGTAACTGGGACTACAGGCGCCTGCCACAATGCCCGGCTACTTTTTGGTTGTAGTTGTCATTGTTGTTTGGCAGGCCTAGGCTGGATTGGAACCTGCCAGCTCTGGTGTATGCGGCTGGCACCTTAGCTGCTTGAGCTATAGGCGCCGAGCCTCAAAACAATTATTAAACAAAGAAAGGAGTAGACTGAACATGATAGACTTCAAGGTCAGGTGGCCTAAGAATTGGCATTCAGCTGCTTATCTGGACATTCCAGAGAGCTGGTGGGTAGCCTTCAGCTATGCTTTTCTCTTAAAGAGGATAAGCAGAAAAGTTCTATACAATAGGAATACTTTTCTGTCTTTACCTACCTTGAGAACATGATTCACAAGTTCAAGACAAAAAGTAGTTGAGCTTTTAGCTCACCAAATGTGGTGCTGGTGATAGGACAGGCCTATGGATCAGAATCTTATTTACCTAGTAGAACTCATAGGACTCTTCAGTGTACTTCTTGATAGGAATACTGATTCTTTGGTTTGGTTTTATAACTTTGGTTATGTGATGACATTTGCTGTGGAGCTTTATGCAGCAGGTCTTTGAATAATATTGTTTCATTATAATGTTGATGAGAAAAAAAAATCGATTCCCATCTGGGGCCACTGTCTGGGTGGAGTTTGCATATTCTTCCTGTGTGGGGGGGTTTTTTCTGGGTCCTCCGGTTTCCTCCCACATCCCAAAGGTGTGCATATTAGGTGAATTGGTCTGTCTAAATTGTTCTACTTGGAATGAGTGTGCATATATGTGTCAGTCCCATCCAGCACTAGTCCCTGCCTTGTGGCCTGAGCTGCTGGGATAGGCTCCAGACACCTGCAAACCTGAACTGGAATAAGTGGGTAAATAATTATCTCACTTGTTTTTATTAATCTTTCTTAAATGTGTGTATAGCTCACATTTATTTCAGTATTTAATATTAGAAGTGTTTTGGTTCTTTATTCAGAAGTTTGGTGATGATTTATGGCCAGAAATATGCCATACAAACTTAACTCATTTATGTGTCAGTTAGTCTAGGGTAAAATTGGTTTTGTTGTACATTATGTAGGTTATAACTAACTTTGCTGGTTTGCTGGTTGTCTCTCAAAAGACAGGTGCAACCTTTAGTGTATATTTCTGGATCAGATTATTCTGAGTACTGTAGTTCTACTAATGTACATCTAGACATTTGCTGCTTAATGACGGAATGCATTTCTTTTTCTTTTTTTTTTGAGGCAGAATCTCACTCTTTTACTCTGGTTAGAGTGTCAGAGCAACCTCAAACTCTTGGGTTCAAGTGATATGGCCTCAGCCTCCTGAGTAGCTGAGATTACAGGTGCCCACCCTAATGCCCAGCTAGTTGTTCTATTTTAGTAGAGACAGGATCTCGCTCTTGTTCAGGCTGATCTTGAACTCTGGAGCTCAAGCAATCCAGCTTCCTCACCCTCCCAGAGTGCTAAGATTATAGGTATGAGCCACTGTGCCCAGCACAGGATGCATTCTGAGAAATGCGTTGTTACGCAATTTTGTAGTTGCACAAACATCGTAGAGTATACTTGTACACACCTAGATGGTACAGCCTACTACATACCTAGGATATTCCTAGGTTACAAATCTGTACAGCATGTTATTGTACTGAATACTCTGGGCAGTTATAACACAATGGTAAGTATTTGTATATCAAAACATAGAAAAGATACAGTAAAAATATGGCATAAAAGATAGAAAATGGTATACCAATATAGGGCACTGACCTGAATGGAGTTTGCAGGACTGGAAGTTGCCCTGCCTGAGTCAGTGTGTGGTGGGTGAGTATGAAGGCCTAGGAAATCACTATACACTACAGTAAATGTATAAATGTTTTTCTTTCTCTGATAATAAATTAGTGCTAGGTTACTATAACTTTTTAACTTTATAAACGTCATAATTTTTCAAAACTTTGTGGCTCTTTTGTGATAACACTTAGTTTAAAATATTATACAGCTATACAAAAATATTTTCTTTTATTTATTTATTTATTTATTTATTTATTTATTTATTTATTTATTTATTTATTTATTTATTTTGAGACAGAGCCTGAAGCTGTCACCCTGGATAGAGTGCCATGGCATCATAGCTCATAGCAACCTCCAGTTCCTGGGCTCAAGCGAGTCTCTTGCCTCCGCCTCCCAAGTAGCTGGGACTACAGGCG
>CAUYRH010133377.1:0-96026 GCA_963574655.1 Perodicticus potto
TTTAACAAATGGTGCTGGGTGAACTGGCTGGCGACCTGTAGAAGACTGAAACTGGACCCATACCTTTCACCATTAACCAAGATAGACTCTCACTGGATCAAAGATTTAAACTTAAGACATGAAACTATAAAAATATTAGAAAAAAGTGCAGGGAAAACTCTTGAGGGAATTGGCCTGGGTGAATTTTTTATGAGGAGGACTCCCCAGGCAATTGAGGATCATTTTTCCATTGTACATAATTGCATTCATAGTGTCTGGCACATAGATGATCATTAATTAGTTGATCATCTATGATCATCAAATAAAATAGTGATCCTGTATCACTAAACAAAATTGATAATTCCATGCTCTATGTTTCCATTTCTTTAGCCATTTACCTCTCCTTTAGCAGTAGATATTATGTGCCATTTGTTCATGATCTGATGTCTGCAGGAACACAGAGCATATCTCATTTGTTTGTGTGCTGTTCCATTAGCCATGGCTGAGCCCACACATGGCATTATTAAATGTTAGCTAAATTGACAAAGGAAGACATAGAAAGCTGATTCTATTGAGGCTCTGAAACAAAGGCAGGATTATTTGGCCAGACCTTGAGATACTTAACTACACAAAGGATGGATTTTATTCTTAAAACATTGTGTTTGTTCTAGAGATCATATGAGTTATGATGAATAAAAAAAAAAGGAATGCAAACTATGTCTGCCTGAAAGCACAATCTTACTCTAAGTCATATGAGTAAGACCCATCCGCAAGTCACTGACAAATCACAAGCATTGCTGATTTTTCCTGATTATAAATTTCAAATAAAATACTGTGCGTTAGGAGGCAAAGAAATAGTAAAATGACCCAATTCTGCCCTGTGCTTCCACTTTCTATAAAGTTGGACAATTGATTAGTCTGAGGAGCATAAAAACAAATGTTCCTCCACTTTAGATAATGAAACGGGAAACTTGACTTTCTCTCTCCAGGCATTAGATTTGGAACAGATAAAAAGATGATGCTAATTTGTTAACCATTTGACACAAGGGAGCATCCATAAGAATGAATGTGATGAATTGGTGAAAGTTCTACAGGGCAAGTAAAGGGACCCTGTGGTTAGCCTACTGCTGTTAGCACATGCTGACTGAAGCCAATGGTGGCAGCTGGTTCTTCGCACTTCAATTGAAGAACAATGAGTGTATCAGTTCTATTCATATCAAATTATCCACATTCTTTGTTTAAGAATCATCTACATGGATCCAAATGTCCGTTTTATCTTCCAACTTAAAAATTCCACTATTCTTCAGAAAAATAGAACATACTGTGTTATGTGGTCATAGATTGCATGCTTTAAAAACACTGTTAGGGTTACCAAAGTTAGCAAATAAAAACACAGGACTCCTGGATAATTTAAACATCAACGAACAATGAAAATTATTTTTAGTATATTTCCCGTGCAACATACACTAAAAATCACTTGTTGTTTATGTGAAACTTAAATATATCTGAAGTCCTGTACTATATGTATCTGAACACCCTAGCTTAAGTTCAAATTTCAGTTTTATTACTAGCTACTTTTGGCCAGTTACTTAATTTTACTGAGCCTTACCTATCTGGAAAATGAAAGTAAATCTATGTGTACCCTGCTTATTTTTCTTTCTTTTACAATGTTTAAAACTTTTTGCAGTTATTTTATTTTTATTTTAGAATGTTACAGGGGTACAGATGTTTTGGTTGCATGCATTACTTTTGCACAGCTGGAGTCAGGGTTGGAACTGTGTCTATCCCTCAGATAGGACGCGCTGTGCCAGATAGGTATGGATTTACCCAACCTTACCCTCCCCCTCTGCTTGCTTCATTCACACTGAATATGATGACCACATATCTGCACGTGTGTTGATCATTCAGTTCCATTGTAAAGTGAACACTATGGTGTTTCCATTCTTGTGATACTTCACTTAGGAAGATGGTCTCTAGTTCCATTCAGGTTGTTACAAAAGGACTTAGTTTGCCACCTTTTTATGGCTGAGAAATACTCCATAGTGTACATCTATGCCACATTTTAGTAGTCCCCTCGTGTATTGATGGGCACTTGGGCTGTTTCCACATCTTTGCAGTTGTGAATGGTGCTGCTATAAATAATGGAATGAAAGCATCTTTTCATATAATGTTTTTTGTTTTTTTTTCCCTTTGGGTAAATACCCTGTAGTGAGGTTGCTGAAACCAATGGCGCATCAACTTTGAGTCCTTTGAAGTATCCTCGTATAACTTTCTGAAGAGGTTGTTCTAGTCTGCAGTCCCACCAACAGCGTATAAGTATTCTTTTCTCTCCACACCTACACCAGCATCTGTTGTTTTGGAACTTTTAAATAAAAGCTATTTTCGCTGGAGTTAGGTGATATCTCATGGTGGTTTTGATTTGAATTTCCCTGATAATTAGAGATGCTGAGCATTTTTTTCATGTTTATTGGTCATTAGACTATCTTCTTTTCAAAGTCTTCTATTCATGGCTCTGTACACTTTGTACAACTCTGTAATGCGGTTGTTTGATATCTTCTTGCGTATTTGCATGAGTTTCTTATAGATTCTTATTCTTAGCCCTTGCTCAGATATATAGCACACAAATATTTTCTCCCATTTTGTAGGTTGTTTATTTACTCTATTGATTGTTTCCATGGCTGTGAAGAAGTTTTTTTTTAGACAGTGTCTCACTTTGTCACCCTTAGTAGAGTGCTGTGGCAACACAGCTCACAGCAACCTCAAACTCTTGGGCTTAGGTGATTTATTGCCTCCCAAGTTGCTGGGACTACAGGCACCTGCCACAATGCCTGGCTATTTTTGTTGTTGTTGTTGTCATTGTTGTTTAGCAGGCCCGGGCCAGGTTCGAACCCACAAGCCCTGGTGCATGAGGCCGGCGCCCTAACCACTGAGCTACAGGCACTGAGGCATGTGCAGAAGCATTTATATTTAGTCAGGACCCATTTATTTATGTTTGCTGTTGTTGTGATTGCCTTTAGTGTCTTCTTCATAATTTCTTTGCCTAGGCTGATGTCGATAAGAGTTTTTCTGACCTCTTCTTTCAGAATTCTTATGGTTGCATGCCTTAGGTTTAAGTCTGATACCAATTGCACATTAATCTTTGTGACTGGTGATAAGTACAAAGCCAATACTACTTTAACCAAAACCAGAAAAGGAGGTAATGAAAAGAGAATTCTTTGGGATTGCTTCTTCTTTGAAGAGGCAATTGGATTGAGGCACAATTGGAATAAACACATCATTGAAAATTTCAATTATCAATGGCCAGAATATAAATTCTTTGAAATA
The DNA here is from genome assembly GCA_963574655.1 of Perodicticus potto. Lineage (NCBI taxonomy): Eukaryota > Metazoa > Chordata > Mammalia > Primates > Lorisidae > Perodicticus > Perodicticus potto. The sequence goes on from CAUYRH010133377.1 coordinate 3,304, forward strand.
GAAAAATTTCTAAAATTTGAAAAAAATTGCAGAGATCTCGCCTCCTAAGCAATTGCCTTACTTATATTTATGAAAGATAAATTTTTTTAAAAGCATGTGTTAGTGACATGGTTAGTTTAAAAAAATTCCTTTAAATATTGTCTATCAGATTTAGAAAAACAACTGATATTTTTTGGTTTTGAGCTTTTCTTTCAAAACCAAATATACTTTAAAATCAAGTTTAACCAAGGTTATGATTTAACCAAGGATACACAGGTATCTCTCAACAGGCGGAAAGCAAATTTTAATTTAATATCCAAATCTCCCCCAAAGAAGTGCCAAGAACAGAAAGTTTTGTTAGCCACAAATGGAGTAAAACATGCCTTTCTATGTGGCTATATTTTCTAGGGTATTGGTTTTTCAGCCCACCATCTATATGTAAAGGCCCACAGGCCTTGTTGCCTCCCACAACTAGAAAGGACAAGAAATTAAAAACTGTCCAAGGAAGGGAAAAGAATAAAAAATAAATGGCACTCCCTCAAAGTCACACAAATATCAAACCAAGAGAGGCTGGGTCCCCAACCAGGAATCAAGCCCATGCTGTGAAAGAATAGAACTTTGACTTTTAGTCTACAAGCTGAACAGGCCTTTTTGTTATTTCTAGTTGTGTAGAGGATTTTATTTTTGTTTTAGGTCATGCTTTTGCTCTTTAATTTTGCATAGACCAATATCTCTTGTGAATATAGATGCAAAAATTCTCAGTAAAATCTTAGCAAACTGAATGTAGCTGCACAGCAAAAACAAAAATGAACATCTGCATCAAGTGGGCTTCTTTTCAAAGATACAAGGATAGGTCAACATGCATAATTCTATAAATGTAAGTCGGCACATAAATAAAAGCAAAAACAAAGACCATATGATATTCTCAAAAGACAAAGTATTTGACAGAAATCTGCACCCTTTATGATATGAGTTCTTCATAAAATAGGCATAGATGGAACATACCTCAATATTATAAAAGCTGTATATGATAAACACACAACTAGCCTCATACTGAACGGAGAAAAATTAAAAGCTTTCTAGTCAAATGATGATTTCATTAAAGCTGATATTTAGGCTACACATTTATACAACAGTATTTGTAGTAGGTTTAAGGCCTCTGTTTTCTCTCTGTAAAAATATGTCAGCTAACTAAATTCTTCTCTTTTTATTCTCTACAAACTGTATGTGCTTCTTTTATCTGAATCTTGAGATTTCTCCCAAGTCTAAAGCTCTATGCCTTGTTGAATTGAACTGGATGCTTTGACGTTTAGGTATACAGATTTATGCTGTAGTATTGAGTAATTGTTTGCATACATGAATATATCCATATGTATGTTTGTATATTGTCTATATGAATGAGTACTCATAAATTAAATAATTAGTCCAAATACGTTTTCAGGTTCATGTGACTTTAGTAATGTTTGGTAAGTGAAGATAGTTTTAACATTGTTGGTAAAATAAAATAAAATAAAAAATAAAAAATATCTTCAGCATTTAATTTCTACCTTTTACTCAAGTACTGGTCAGACTAATGAGGCTACTTCTGCTAGATGCTCTAAGGTAACAAAGCTGTTGCTTCTGTGATATTTTTGATACTTGCTTAACGCGTCTGTGAGCTTCTGTCTTTGGATTTGAGTGCCTGGACCATGGTGAGGCCTAGGGACAACACCAGGCTAATCCTTCCTGGACCCGGCTATGCCCCTGGGCCAGGTTGAGAAGGTTAAATTCGCTAGGCATTATCATTTCTCCTGGGCTCTACATGGGATACATAATAAAAATTGCTTATTTTCCAGGGTTTTTTAACTAAAAGTTAAGAGTTACTAGGAATTAACATTGTACTTAATACGTGTAATTAAACGTATTACAGCTAAGATAAATAATTATATTAAAAGTAAGGATCATAGGCTATGTTTTGGTAAGAAAGGTTATTAAAAGATATGAGAAGGTGGTTTTTGTTTAAGGGAAAGTAATGTTGTCCATTTTAGAGGTCTGTAATAATTGTTTTAAATTAAAGGGGCAAGAGGTAAGTAAAACTGAATAGATACAAAAAGTTAGGAAAAGAAAAAGAATAGAAAAAAATTGTGAGATTATAAACAGATTATGAAAATTTTGCTTTGTGAGGTCAAATCTGATTAAGTTGATTGAAATTGGATGGATTTGGTTATAAGATATTATTAACATTAGCTTTAACATTAACAGTAAACTAATAAAAGTTAAAATGTGTTTTTCACTTTTAAACAAGGTCTCATGTAACATCAATAAGAGATAGTAAAAGACTTTTATTTACCTTTTAGGTAAACAGAAAAAAAAAGAGGGAAGGGAGGGACGGATTGGGTCTGGCACACATTATCTCATGATTGTTGGGGAAACTGAGTCTCCTGTGTATCAAAGTGTAAAGTTTTTATTTTTGGAACTCTTGGAATTACCATTTTGGCTAATTAAATGATTGTTATATTATGGTAATCTGTGAACCTATTTTGAACAAGTGTTTAAATCTTCTAAAATTAACACTCTTTCTAAAATAAAAATTTTTAATTCTAAATTCAATGGTTTGACCTCAAACTTTGATACAAATGCCCCCTAGAAGTCCAAAAGAGACATTATTAGGCTTATTTTATGTTAAGGCTTATTTTATGTTTTTTATTTCCATATGTTAAAATCATATGGAAAACACTGTTAAACACAAAATGGTGTTTACAATTCTTTGGGTTATATTTATATAAATCTGTTATTGATATATGTTCTAGAATTATATTAGTTTCCCCAAATTCTGAAATATCTAGGTTTATGATATCAGTAATAATTATCATTATTATGTAAAATATATGTATGGCATAGAAATAATCAAATTTCCTTAACAATTGTACCTATTGCTATAGCTATTTGAAGGCCTTTGTCATCCACAGATAATTATTGTTTTACCATAATTCTTCTTAAAAAAACCATTTATAATCAGTAGCAGTCCAAAATTTGCTTCTTCTTTAAGGACATTTATGGAAAGAACACTGACTGGTTTCTGATAATTTTGAACATCATGCAGCTGGAGTAGGAGAAATCTCCCAGGACTCTAATTAAAAGCTGATGTGTTGATGTGTATTGGTAACACGTGTACATGAGAACAAGCGTTAATTACATGGAACTGAACTGACAGAGAACTGAAACAACTGTTATGACTTTTTTATAAAATATTGCTGATTCTGTTTTCGTATTCTTTTCTAGAGTCAAGAAAACTTTAAGGGTATTTATATTTTATAATAAGTATACTTTTGTAAGCAAAATTTGAAACATTTATCTTTTACTTTCCTATACTTTTCCAGAGTTTGGAAGCTATTTGCTAGTGCTCTTAATTTATGGCAGTGTAGTGCATAAGGTCAGTAAGTGTCTATTTGCTTTTGTTAACAAGAAAGAGTTGAAGACACTGGGTATTTTACCAGGGTTTCGACTGGAATGGCATATTTTCAGATATGACCAGACTGCTTTGGGAATTGAAATTGACTTTATAAAAAGCCACTTGGGAAAAACTAGCCTGGTTCCTTGTCTATGTTGTTCCTTTGCAAAGTTCTTGGTCTGTGGCAAGTCAAGATCATCACTTTCTAACAGGCTTACGAACCTCAAATTATTTAGAGACCTCAAGAAAAAGGGAATTCACCAAATTCACTGTCAGTTACTACAGACAGTCTGGCAAATCTTTAGCTTGGCTTTCCAGCCTCAAAAGGTTTTTTAAAATCTAATCTGAAGTTCCTTATTTAAAAAAGTTCCAGCAAAGACAACTTAAAAAAGAGCCTGTTCTTTTTGTACTTTGGGCAAATAATCTGGCCAGATAGGAGAAGAGTAGAACTCATTTTGCAAATAAATTGGTCCTACTATGATTTGTCTTGGTGCGAAAGTGGGGGGAGGGTTTGAGAAAAAAAAAGTTTCAAAAGAAAATTATAGTACATCATCCTGTTATTAGATTCTAGACTTACCCATTGCTTTTACATTTTTGTTATTTGCCTAAAATTTGAAGTGAACCCTGAATTGTTTCTGGGTATAAATTCTCAAACTAATGTTTCCTTTCCTTTTCTTTCTTTTTTTTTTTTTAACTTGAAGTCACTGAAATTAAAAATATTTTGTCCTGAAGGCCTACTAATGAAAGGAAAACAACTTAACACTACAGGAACTTAATTGCTGAACTATCTTCGTGCTTGTTAGTAACAGAGGCAACTCAGAAAGGTCCCTGGAACACCTGCCGCAAACTGCAGATCAGGAAAAGTCTGTCAGATTGCCACGCCTCTGCTCTCACTTCATCTCAGCATATTCTGAGCCCAACGTGGAAAAATCTTCTTAACTGTCTACCCTCTGAACTAAAAAAAAACTGATTTACAATTTGTTCCAACTATTAACTTTTGTAGTTGTTTGTTTTCTCCTGTTCATGGACACAAAATATCTAATTGCTATTACTACAGATCTGATTCCTCCAATCATATAGAGGCCTGTGATTTTGGTAGAAGCCCATCTGCCACATCACTGTCTGAATGAATGAAACATACTTGTTAACTGTTTAACTGGACAGCCTTACTCTCTGGGCTGAGAAACTGGATCAGTGGGGGGTTTTTCGTGGGGTTTTTTTTACACTTCTTGGCCAGGGCCAGGTTTAAACCCACCTGCAGTGTGTGGGGCTGGCACCCTACTCCTTTGAGCCACAGATGCCACCCAAGATCAGTGGTTTTTAAGACAATACACCAACCCAATTTCTGGACTATGAAACATCTTGGGGGAAGTGTCATATAAGAGAATGTTGGAGCTAAGAAAATAGTACCCCCAAATGAAGGCCTCAAAAGCACTCTCAGAATCAAGTTTTTCTCTGCCCTTCTCCAGTCCTCCTGTCTCTCAGCCCCATTCTCCCCCAAAGCTAGCTGTAGAAACTAGAAACCCTTTTTGCTAAGGTAGGTTATAGAAACCAGAATGTCTTTTCTCAAAAGCTAGCCATAAAACCCAAAACCTCTGTAAAAACTGGCCATATAGAAATTACATGAGTATCTTGTTTGACTGCAGGTCATAATCCACCCTCTAATCCAGAGAGAACCCTGCTCCATACCCCAAAAGAAGGAACACATGCTCATAGAACCCAAGAAGCACAGACAGGTCTAGTTGGGTTCCCACTCAGTACATTAGACCATACTCTTGTTGTACACTCATATTTCTACCTGGGTGTCCAGACTCTGTTCATAGACATAAAAATGGATAATTTCCCCCTGTGTCTTTGAGTCTTCATTACAAAGGCTCCTGTGTATACATGTTAACTATTAATACATTTGCATGCCTTTTTTCCTCTTAAGCAATCTACTGCTCTTAGTAATTTTTCAGTGAACCTTCAGGAGACCAATGGTTTTAGCCCCTAATAGCATATGTCATACTTTCCTCCCTTTTTAAGGCTGAGTAATAATATTCTATTGTATATATGCATCATATTTTGTGCATACATTTATCTGTCAATGGAACACTTGGGTTGCTTCCATGTTTTAGTTACTATGAGCAATGTTGCTATGAGTGTGGGTATACAAATATCTCTTCAAGACCCTGTTTTCAATGCTTTTGAGGATACACCCACAAGTGGAATTGCTGGTTTATAAGGTAATTCTATTGTGAATATTTTGACTTCCATGTAGTTTTCCACAGCAACTGTACCATTTTACATCTCCACCAACAATGCACAAGATTTCCAGTTTCTCCACACCCTTGCCAACGTTTTTTTTTTTTTTTTTGATGATAGACATCTTAATGAGTGTTAGGTAATAGTATTATTACATTACAGCAGTTTTGGTTTGCATTTCCCTAATGATTAGTGATACTAACTTTATTTTCGTGTGCTTATTGGCCATTTATATATCTTCTTCAAAGAAACACGTTCAAGTCATTTGCCTAGGTCAAATTGTTTTCTTATTGTTGTTGTTTTTGAGTTTTAGGATATATATAAATACAATATTTATATATATTTATATATTTATGTGCATGTGTACATGTATGTATATGTGTGTATATGTACACATAAACATATACATATACACACGTACGCACAAACATACATACATGTACACACATATATATGTAAATATATATAAATATTGTATTTTATATATATCCTAAAACTACATATATAAACTATTTTTTATATATCCTAAAACTATATATGTATATCTTGTCATAGGTCCAACCCCTGGGCCTTGGACCAGTACCAATTTGTGATCTGTTAGGCCCAGGCCACACTACAGGAGGTGAGTGACAAGCAAAGTTTCATCATATCATAACTTCTCCTCATCACTCACGCCACCGCCTGAGCCCTGTCACCTGTGACATAAGCTATGGGATGGGATTCTCATAGGCGCTTGAACTTTACAGTAAACTGCTCATACAAAGGAAATAGGTTGTGTATTCATTATGAGGATCCAATGCCTGATGATCTGATGTGGAGATGTAAAGGGCTTGAATATTCCCAAATCCTCCCCCTTTCACCCCGTCACTAGAAAAAATGGTCTTCCATGTAACTAGTTTCTTGTGCCGAAAAGGTTGGGGACTGCTGCCTTACCAGATATATACTTTTCAAAAATGTTCTCCCATTCTGCTAAACTCACAGAATGAATTAAGATGTATTCCCTCCACTTCAATGTTTGGAAAAGTTTGAGAAGGAGTGATGTGAGTTCTTCTAAATATTTGGTAGCATTCACTTGTGAAGTCATTGGGTCCAGAGTTTTTCTTTGTCAAGGAATTTTTGATTATTAATTCAATTTACTAGTTTAAGTTTATTCGTATTTTCTATTTCATCACAGTTTAGTATTTTAGTTTAGTATTTTGTTTCATCACAGTTTAGTATTTAGTAAATTCTGGGAATTTGTCCTAAATGATTAGGTTATCCAATTGGCATACCACTGCTCATAGTAGTTCTTAAAATCCTTTTTATTTCTGTAGAAACAACAGTAACAGCTCACTTTTAACTCTGATTTTAGTAATTTGAATCCTCTTAGTTTCTTAGCTCATTTAGCTGGAAGTGTGTCAATATTGCTAATCTTTTTGAAAAACAACTTTTGGTTTTATTGTTCTCTATTTTATTTCAATTCTCTATTTTTTGAAATTTATGACCCCACCTTTTTTTGTCCTTTATTCTACACATATTAGTAGGTATGTAAATGTCTATGTTATATGCTCTTGCTGTATTGAAACTTTTCTTAGTGTATAATGCCTTTTTTGTCTCTTGTAATCATTTTAGATATAAAGTCTTACATGAAATTAGTATCGCCATCCTCCTCTCTTTTCATTACTATTTTCTGATAATTTTATTAAGAAGTCCTTGTATGTGGTGAGTCATTTTGGCCTTGATGCTTTCAAAATTCTCTTTGTGTCTTTAGCTTTCCATTGTTTGAGTATAATGTGTCTCAGTAGGAATATTTTTGAGTTTGTTCTATTTAGAAGTTGTTGAGTTACTTGGATACTGATATTTATGTCTTTAATCAAATATGAAAAGTTTTCAGCTATTAACTCTTCAATATTGCCTCTGTTCCTTTCTCTTTTCTTCTGAAATGCCTACCGTACATTTGTTACCTCACTTGATGGTGCCACGCAGATCCCTTAGGCTCTGTTCACTCTTCTTCAGTCTGCTGTCTTTCTGTTTTTCAGACAATAATTTCCATTGTCCTAACTTCAAGTTCACCGATTCTTTCCTCTACCTGCTAAAACTGGCCTTTGAATCCCTATATACATTTTTATTTAAATTATTACACTTTTCAGTTCCAGAATTTCTTTTTAGTTTCTTTTTAGATTTTCTATCTCTTCATTAATTTTCTCGTTTTGTTCATACATCATTTCCTTGACCTCTGCCACATTTTCCTTTGGTTCTTTGAGCATCTTTAAAATAGATGTTTTAAAGTATTTGTATAGGATGTTTTTCATCAAGTCCGATATTACAGTTGTATTAGAACATCCCAGTCTTCTATGTCTGACTTCCAAAATGTGAAAAAGAGGAAAATTAAGTGGGTGTGGTGCTGGTGAGATAAATCCCGTGGAGGTCACTTCAGTCAGAAGGAGAGGAGCTTGCAACAATAAAGGAAGTTACCATAACCATGACCAGCACATCTTTTGTTCACCTACATGATCGTAAGCACCAATCCCCATCAGAGCACATATCCCAGACTTTTGGAGTGCAGTGTCGTCTTTGTCAGCTGCACCTCCCACAAGCTGTGTGCAAGCTGATCTAGGAACATGTACACAGCTGCCTGCTATAGGGATAAGGGGTGTAAGTGGGTAGTTTCCACAGTGTTACAAACTGAAATTGACCAAAAGCAACTGAAATTTGTCTTCTAATCCCACCCCTTGTAGATGTAAGCCATCAATAATAGACTCTGGAGTTCCAAGATATTTACCTGCGACAGATCTGCCAGTGCAATTGTTAACGCAGGAGTGTTTTCCTACTCCAGCCACCAACTTCCCAGAATTGTACAGTTTTTTTCAGAGAATTAATTGAGAAGTTACTGTGTTTTCTGGCATAGATGTCAGATCAGAAATAAATCCAAAGATACTTTTCAATTTAAATACATATGATCAGTCAAGATAAAATGAAATACATATCATGCTAACAATTTCCAAATATAAAGAGTTTATTTTTCCTATGTATAGTATCAGTTGGAATTCTGAGTAATGTCTCAGTGATTCAGATGGCTTGGGTCTTATAGCCCTACACTTTTAGCATTGGACATCCTCCATAATTGTGAGATACAAGTGAGAAAGACATAAAGTATTTTTCACTAAATGATTCAGCCTGGCAGATATACACTTCAGTTTTGCACACAGTCTGTAGACCACACCTAAAATAGGGCAAGGTGGGGGTGGGGGGAGCAAAATATAAGCCTCATTGGCCTGAAAGGAGAGAATAACCAGACAATAGTTTTCACTACAAGTCTTTATCACAATATTTGTCATGAAAATTAGAAGAGATAGTAAAATCTCCAAGTTAGATAAGTACTCAGTAATCTAAACATCTTCCTAATGGAGACATATGGTCCAGGATGTCACCAAGGCTTTATCCAGCCTTGGTTCAGATGCCTCTGATTCACAGCCTTGTTATTAAATGTTTAATTTATTAAATAAAAATCTGCTTTTTTATCATTCTTAAGATTTTCCTCACCTGTGAATGCCACTGTCAATGCTTGTGCTTTATTTTTTTAAAAAAAAGAAAGAAAACAATCATAGAAAATAAAGTACGAATTAAGAGGGAATAATTATTTTAAGAATTAAGAAAAAAACAAATGCTTGAAAAAAGAATAAATTGCTTTTTTAAAGTGAAGAATACTTGGGAAAAATAGCAATATATAGTCAGTCAGTTAGATTTTCTTTTAATTTCTTAGACTACAAAACACCTTTCTGACAATGGTGATAGTGGTGCAGTAGAGTTTAATGCCTTTCCTTTTGCTTTTTTTGTTCTGGTTGCCATGTACATGTAACACTTTTCTTTTGAAACAAACAAGTTTTATGCATAAAATTTCTAACTATGCAGTAGAATCACCATAGTTGACCATCTCCCCTCATTGACCACCTCCTTACATTAACCTAATTTTCACAGTCCACACACGCACCACACATAGATATCAGTATAGCAGGCCAAGTTCATCATGTTCACCTTCATATATGGACCTGTTACAGTTTCTTGGATGGTCGACTCACAGAAGTTCTACTGTGTGTGTGTGTGTGTGTGTGTGTGTGTGTGTATGAGCTTAATAGCTTTGACACTTTTAGACTTAATTTCATAACTCAGGTAGAAGTATTTTGTGTACCATTTTATTTATTTTTTTTTAAATAACAAACTGTGAATATGGCAGGGACTAAAGCTTTAAGTACTTGGTTTTTTTAAATTCAGGGATTGATTAAAATAAACATGACAATATTTAATATATGAGGACTGTCCATAAAGTATTCAGCCAGACATGTCTCTATTTTTCATTTTACATGGCTGGATACATTCCAGACAGCCTCATATCCTTTCCTTGAGCAAAGACATAAATTATTTTGTAACTGGATTGCTATATTTCATCCATTCAAAATAAGGGTTTATTTTCTACCCCTTAATCTCCCTTCCCTATTGACTAATCTGAGTTAATTTTCCCTCTCAGGTTACTATATATATATATATATTTTTTTTTTTTTTTTGCAGTTTTGGCTGGGGCTGGGTTTGAACCAGTCACCTCTGACATATGGGGCCAGTGCCCTACTCCTTTGAGCCACAGGCACCACCCTCAGGTTACTGTTTTCTTTGTTTAAACTTTTCATGGATGTTAGCAAAAAAAAAAAAAAAAAATGTTGAGTGCTTCAGAAAGAATATACAGCTCTATTTTTATTGACCTACTTATAATTCTGCATAAGAAAATAACCCACTAATAGGGCTCACTTCAAAATATAGAAAAAGATTTAATACTGATCCCTGACTGAAGAGAGACTCAAATAGCACCTGAAATATTACATCAGGATTAGACAAGGAGTTTAATGTTAAAATATCACAGTCTATTTAGTCTATAATTGTTAATATAAGATATTGACATACCTCATGAATGAAGTGTGTCCTGTCAATCAATTTCTCAGTTCCTAAGACATCAGTGTGAGTGCTGTATGTAATTATACCTCTGCCGTTCCATCCTCATACCCTTCCTTTAATTAACCTGTTTATTGTAAACAATGCAGCGACACAATGATAGCTAGTTGGGATGTTGTGGAAATAGTCCTGGAAATAGGAGTTAAAAAACCTTTTTAGTCCCTGCTTCCTTAAATAGTAAATACTTAAATACTTAGATGCGAAATACTAAATACTTAAACACTAAATACTTAAATACTCTAAATACTTAAGCAAATCATTTCATTTTTTTCAGCCTCCATGAGGAATAGTAATAACTTATAGCATTGGTATGAGGATTAAATGTAAGATGTGCTGCAAATCTGCACCCTTTTGATACCCACAGACATAAAAAAAAAAATTCTCAAAACAAATAGTTAAGTTAGGCATGCCTTTACTACCAACAGTCTAGTTGAAAAGGTAGAATTATTAAACAAGCAAGGGCGGCACCTGTGGCTCATCGAGTAGGGCGCCGGACCCATATACTGAAGGTGGCGATTCAAACCCGTCCTTGGCCAAACCGCAAAACAGAAAAATAGCTGGGCATTCTAAGCCCAGGAGTTGGAGGTTGCTGTGAGCTGTGTGATGCCATGGCACCCTATTGAAGGCGATAAAGTAAGACTCTGTCTCTACAAACAATAAATAAATAAGCAAATGCCTATTCATGATTTTTTGAAAAATATTTAATATAAATATAAGATAAACAGCGCTAATAAATCTTTTCCTAAAAGTCCCTTTCCCTACATAGTCTATATCACCACATTTTTATGGTCACACTTAAGAATTTTTATAAATATTTTACAAAGGCACTGAGATCACCGTTGCCAAAACCTTTTCATATACCTTTAGAATTTCTAGATGCTGTGTGTAATAGATGTGACTAAATAGTGATGTCCACACCAACATTCATAGTGAGGAGGAGGCCAGGCTGCTAATCGCCTGCTCCGTTTTCCCACTGTGACCCATAGGAAAACCTATACGCTGTTTCTGTCACTTGTCTCTATGAATACGCATTAGGTCTCAACATGAGAACTAATACTTCTCACCCACCCCCCCTCAAAGTGAACATTCCAGGTCTTTAAGCTTCCTGATAACATAATCGAGTGCAGAAATTATTTTATATTACTGTCTCTGTAACCCTCTGCTGTGACTGTACAGTGAAACAGCAGGGGGGTATAGCACCCCCAAATAAAAGCTTTACCCCATTAAACTCACTCAATTAAAGTTAGAATTTATTTTAATCATCTGCTTAATTTACATTTAATTGATGTTTCCCACCCGTACAGAGTCCACGGGGCAACAGTGATTGGGAATGCCCTCCCTAACCTACCAATACTGCCTGAACTCAGGGTCTATACCTGGACCTTTGTCCTCCTGGTGTGGCTTCCATGGTCTCCACTCCCTCCTCCCGCCCCCCATCCCTCCCTCAGCACCCCGGTGCTGACAGCTGCTTTATTATTTCCTCTTGTGGTAACTTCCAAAGTCTGGTCTCCATGGCAGACTTCCCAATAAAGAGGGGAACAAGCAGAAGGTATATTTTGGTCCTGGTGAAGGGGTGGGAAGGGAGTGAGGTCTTTTCCATAGTCTGACTTCTGGAAGCTTATCTAAAAAGTAAAGAGACATCCTTAAGTGCATACTAACCAAATGTCAGTTGTCTCCTCAAACATTTTATTTATTTATTTATTTTTCTTTCAAACAGATTCTCACTACGTCACCCTGGGTAGAATGCCATGGCGTCGCAGCTCACAGAAACCTCTTGGGCTTAAGCGATTCTTTTGCCTCAGCCTCCCGAGGAGCGGGGACTACAGGTGCCTGCCACAACGCCCGTCTATTTTTTTTGGTGGAGTTGTTATTGTTGTTTAGCAGGACCGGGCCAGGTTTGAACCTGCCAGCCTTGGTGTATGTAGCCAGTGCCATAACCACTGAACTACAGACACTGAGCCATCTTATTTTTATTTTAAATCTCTGTCTTCTTAGTTAAATTGGAGTTATATCAACGAAGGCCCCTTAGGTATTATAGGTTTCCAGGAAAGGAATATGTGGTGTATGTGGGTGTGTACAAAACAAAAGAAAAGGGAGGCGTGATGACCATTCTAAGCATCAAAAGTTTATGTAAGAGAAAATAACTAATTGTACACATATTTCAATCCCTTATTTTTGGTAATGACTTTTGTATATTTCTCATTTTTCCCTCTATAAATTGGAAAATTATAATAAGACGATTAAATAAAAAAAGAAAATTCATGTAAAATGTAGCCAAATTCATTTGATCTTCCTCAACTCAGTACTGCACATGGGTTTTATCCCATTTTCTTAATAAATTTGACACTGACTATGATAAATCTATCCAGAGCCATACTTCTCCATCTGCACATGTCAGGGTTTAATTTTAAATGTTTTAAGATAGGGAAATTTAAAAAAAGGCAGCTCTTATTGGATTGGAAAGACCTAATTTCAAAATGTTGCAATATGATAATTCTTACAACGGAGATTTTTATACTTCTACATCAGGCGAAAAAATGACATAAATGTAACTTGATTTGCAAAAAGAGATTTAAGTTATTCAGGCTTTAGGTTAGTTCATTTAGACGAGGGGGTCAGTGAGATCCTTGGAAGGATGTGTTTTTGTTGAACAAAACAATCTGCTTCAGAAGAGAGAGAACTTCACCCCGGAGTGCCCTGGTTCACTGCCTCAGTGAATCTTCCTGAGCTGTTCTGTGTCTATGTGAATAGCTTCCCCACATTACCCAAACCTAACCGCTTTTTATGGTCTCAGAATTATATGATGACTTCTAGAAGTGAGAGAAGTTTCTACAAATGCCCAATTGAAGAAAAAACAGCAATATTAATATTGTCATCCAAATGAACTATAAGGAGGAGGAGTTGAATTCATAACTCCAGGCATGTTTGGTTTGCAGTATTTAATTTCTAGTGGCCCCATTTTATTGCATTTTACTGAACAAACTTGTAAATATCAACAAAGACGTCTTAGTAATGGTCCCAATGGGACAGCCACAACCCTTTGTAAGTCTTTTAATGCTTGTTGCTGCGTTAATTGTGAATAGAGACAAGCAGCGTTCCGCCATCAGAAGTGTGATTTTGGTCACCCAAAGTTCCATTGATCTCTAGGCTTCCTGGGCTCAGTGGAGTGTTACTAAGAGATAATGAATGTCTCACAGTTGGAAATTTCTTTATTTCTCTAGCCCATATAATTCCCTTCAATGGTATAGAGTAAACCAAAGCCTGGATTTCACCTTGTTTTTCGGTCGGGTTCTATTTGTCTCACACATCACTAAGGTCCTTCCCTCTCCCTGTGTCTCCTTCTCCCTGGGGGAGTCATCATGATGTATTCACGTAGTGCACTCTCTTGTCCTAAATGATGCTACAATGCACGGATCCATTCCACGGATGCGTTCAGATGACAGAAGTATGAGCACTGGGTATTATCTTGGCACCACAGTAGCCCTACAATCCCTACGCATCAATAATACATTTGCTTCGGATTCTCTTAGTAAAAAGAGCACTGATCCTGCATGAGTCCATAATGAACTTTCTCTTCACTAAATTTGCTGTGTTTTCCCGTAGTCTTTGGTCAAACATATTTTGGCAGGCATACGTCAGCCGGCCTAACTAGATATAAGTCATTGAGGAAGGGGGCTTCTTTCCTGGCTAAGATACTGATGAATGTGTGAGGAATTTTACATATTAGGTGTGTTTGTTTAAGAATTCTGTCAGAACTCTTCTAATGAGTGACATAAGCATATATCAGAGTAAAAGAGATCAGAGAAGACAATAGACCTACTAGTGAGATCTAAATCTCAAAAATATGTGAGTTCTCCCTCTACAATGTTAATCAATAGCTCTATGTAATTATCATGCTGCTTATTTTGGAGACTTCAAAGTAGCTCTATCAGTGGAACAGAGACTGCTAGCTGATCTCCAAGCCCATTTCCTCTTTTTCCTTAGCATACACCTACCCTACATTTCCCAACAACTCTTGTAGAAGGGTGGGGCAAAATGCCTAATTCCAGCCATTTAGAATTTTGTAAGAAGCAACATAAAATCTCTTCTAAGTCTGGCCAATAAAAAAATCTACCCCATAATAACACCCCATACTCCCTCCTCTTCCACTACCTTGATGCTAATGTGCGCAGTGATCTTTGGAAGTAAGTGATGAAAATGAAAGATCCACAAAATGGAAGGAAAGGGGGTCCTTTCACCTAGTGCACAGCCACTCTGGTTAGGCACGTCTATTATAGACGCCACAGGAGAGGGAAATAACAGTTATGATAAGCTACTGAGTGACTGAGTTCTGCCTGCAACTGCAACAGAGTTAAAAAAAAAAAAAAGTATAGCGAGGTATCCATTCATTTCTTCCAAAGCAGAGGTTGAAAAAAGAGGAAGATACAGTATCACCACCCAAGCTCCAACTTCACCTTGTCCATGAGGCCAGACAGGTGTAACACAGAATATACAGGGCTCCTTTATGTCTTTAAGTAAGGCAGCATTTCAGAAGTAAGCTTTAATGTCCACTGTACGTGCACATCAATTTAGACAGAGAGATTAAATTCCAGACTTTAGTTCAGACAGTTGATGAAGGAGTCACTTTCAAAAATTATTTATAATGTATATTTATAGATATATATAGATGATGTATAAATAGATGAAGGAGTCACTTTCAAAAATTATTTATAATGTATATTTATAGATATATATAGATGATGTATGGCTATTATACATATATCCATAATAGATTAAAGTAAACATAATTATAATATTAAAATTACATGTATTATAGTCATGTGTGTTATAGCCTGCATTTTATATAACTAGTGCACATTACATAATGATTTCTATATATGTAATGTATCTCTAATGGGTCACTGAGGTCCCTACCTTCCTCCTGTGCTTCTTTCCCAGTGGGGGAAGTCATTCACGGAGTGTTCTTCCCTGTCCTGAAAGATACAACAAATATTTCAGACATTGGATTTTTCACATAGTCAATAAGGAAAAAATGGTTCAAGGGTTATTCTGTATGTACTGACTTTTTTTACCGTTGTATGCCGTGACTTCTTAAACATTCTTTGGCCAACAATATCTATCACTATCCCTATATTTTATATTATAAATATTATAGTAGAAGTTTAAAGCAGAAATAGTATCAATACTATTGATATAGACATGTAGGTTTGACAGTTTACTATTGTTTTTATAACTTCAAAGTATGGTGTAAAAAGTAAGAAAGCCAAATTTTTCATGACACCCCTATAAAGTGTCTTTATCCGCATACTCTTATGTTACATACTATCTAATTATATTTAACTATTTTATAAAGATTTGAAGTATAATGGACGTATTGCCCATCTTTTCCAAAGCATCTGCCCCTGGTTTACCCCTTGCATAGTACATATGTACAGGCTAAAAAGAGGGTGATGACCATGATGATGACCAAAGAGATATGTTGAGAAATATGGAAGTAACTGAAATGTTATTTTTTATCAATATTACAATGCAAACTTAATCTTTGGAAATGAGCACAATAATTTTTACTACACAACAAATTCACTTCTCAATTCTACTCTAAGCACAAGTATCTTTGGTTATTTTGATTTTGATGCCTCATATATTTAGAAATGTGTCTGTAGGGAAGACTTTAAGGTGATTACTAAAATACAGAATATAAATCATCAATAATAGAAATACTTAAAATGCATTAATCCTAATTTAGCAGGAGAGAATTTCACTGAACAGAAATCAAATTCTTGTTAAATGGCCCTGCAACACTATTCACAAATTTGTGTTGCGTTTTGGAAGCTCAATTAAGAAACTAATAACAAGGTCTAGTAGGGACCATGTCATCTGAGATTTCTACTGTGTAATACTGGACCCTAAAATAAAAAATGCTATGCTTTACTGAATCTCTGCTCAGTGACACAAAAACGCAAGTCTTTCATTTTTTTCCCCTTTGCTTTCACTGAATTTAAGCTCCTCCATGAGGTTAAAACACATGACTGGTCTCACAGATGACTTTGAGTTGCCTTAATGCCTGTGGAATTCTTAGCCATTAATCTAAGATTAGTACAACCGAGGATATAATGTAATAACGTGTAATACAATTGGACAATTAGTATATTCAGTATCATTTACCACAAATGATCACAAAGATATTAATATTCATTAACAATTTTCCAGGAAAAGCGCACATGCTCTTGAACTTCTCTTTCTTCTCAGTTTGACTCCTGCTGCTTCTCATTTCGATCTTTTTATTAACTCTTAGAAATAACAGTCATACTTCAAAAAAATTGGATGAAGGGAATCGGTCCTCTTTCCTGAGATATGACCTTAACATTGACTATAAACTCATGACCCAGGAGTCAGTGATGCTTATCTTTTAGCTCATGCTGCCAACGTGAGCATTTCTAAACAGTCCAATTCTTAATTCTCCATCAAGTACTCTTTTCTTTTTTTCTTATCGCCTGTTTTCTTCAAAGGAATTCCTTTGGTTTAAAGGTGCATTCATATTAAGATATAATTTACTATAAAGAAGATGAAGTCTTAATATCAGATTGAAGAATGATGAGATTAAAAATCAAGGGGTCCATCTTAGATGGGACAGTTGGGCAAGGTCTTTCAAGAGATAATAATAGATTAAAGGTGGGAATGAAGTGGCAGAACCAGCTATTTAAAGACCTGGAGAAAAGGCAGAGGTAATAGTGGGAATAAGGCCCTGAGGTTGTAGTGAGTTTGCTGTTGAGCAAAAGGCCAGAGAGGAGTGAAATGCAATGCAAATGGGGAAATGGTGGGAGGTTGTCAGGAAAAGGCAGATCACGTGGGCTTCTGCAAGGAGCGAGGTTTTTTCTAAGTGGTCTTCCAACTCCTCAGAGGGTACACAGTCCATTGGGGTACAGAAAGTATCAAACATCATTTTACGTGCACTCTTACATTTAACTAGTATTATGTGGTTTGACACTGATGACCTGATCCATGTTGATCATTTTCGTATCAGACTATACTTAGAGCGCCCCCAGGTAAGTTGGCGAATTATTCAATAGAGAGATGCAGTGAGCAAAGCCCCGGCTTTCTGATTTTCTTTTTTCTTAATATGACAAACTATAGTTTACTTGTATCTGTACCTAAGAGAATATATGAGTATAAATGTGCTTACCTTTAGAAAAATAGGACAGTTTTTGACTTTAGGGCACATGTCATCAGGGTTTCCTGGTTGCACTTTCTAGGTAGAACAGGTTGTTTTCTTAATTATTTTTCCCTTCCTATAACTTACAATAAGACCCCTATTTTCTGCCATTTACCTATTGCACACGTTCTTAGCTACTATTCGATGATATAACACAATAACAGGCAAAAATTGGTGCTGAAACACAGGCCCCATTAAAGTAAACTTACTGGTATTCTAAATTTGTTTTCTGTGACAGACCAGCGTATAGGAGTAAATTTTGATCTCTTTTAAGACATTTCACATACTAAGCTAACTGCTTTACTTACATGAGGCCCCAAACATGTCTGTATCAGCTTTTATTAATGGTTAAATAAGAATAAGTAACACTTAGAAAAATTTATATGCATTTGACAAGTATATATTGTAACTCAATAGGGAAATTTTAAAAGACACAGATCTGTTTGGAATAAACAGGCCTCTTTACTATTTTGCTAACTCAACCATCAAATATAGCTTTGAATATTTGTATGATGACTGGTGGAGTAATTTGCATTATTTTGTTTTATAACTATGCAAAGAACAGAAAAAGCAGTCATGAATTCTTAACATGTGTGCTGAGCTTGGTGACTTGAGATCACATTTCATAGGTTTACTTGCTAGGATCATTGATAGACTCCATAACTTCCTGGGCATAGGGCCAAAATGTAATGTATTAACACAATTACCACCTTGTTTTTTTATAATTATAAAATCCAGGTCCAGGCTGTTGTCCTTTTCTATGAAGCTCCTAAGTTAGGTTTAATTGCTCACAATATACCTGGGTGCTCCTCATCTCCTACAAAAGATAATTAAATAATATTCCAGAGTTGAAGAGGCAAAAAAAAAATGATAATAAAAGTATATAAATACCTATGGCCAAATTATTGTATTTTAGGATATAAGATAATGATTTTAAAAGAGGAAATTTAGATTCATCAAAATCACATTTGTTTTATATGAATCCTAATGAATTAAAGACTTAAAGGAAGAAAAAGAAAAAGAAAGTACAATTTCTTAATGAAAAGGAACTTTTAAGCAAAAAAATTATAAGAAGAAATAATGATGTAAATCCCTGAGAGTCTTAACTATTAAAAATCACATAACTGTGCCACAAAGAAATTGTGAATGAAAAGTTACAAACTTGGAAATACATTTGAGGCAGGAAAAACAGGCAGAAGATTAATATCCATATTGTGAGAAGAATGCTAATAAATTATGAATGATTAGGATCCCATTAAAATATTGAATCTAGATCATGAATAAGAAATTCAGAAATGATAAAAGAGAAATACCCTTTAAGAAGTCATTAGGCAGCTTCACTTACAAAACTAAAACTATAAAAATTTATTAATTTGCCATATTCTAATTGGAACATATTGTTTGGAAAATAAGTCATTACTTGGAAAAAACAAAAGTCATTTTTTGCTTGGAAAAAGAAAAATAATCATTGCTTTGGAAAAGGCAAAAACATGGATAATCATTGTAATTATCCATCATCATTTTCTGAATGTAGATCATAATTCTTGCTTTTATTTTTCATGTCCTCTGCCCCAAGCATTATACTCATAGAAAAGTAGCTTAAAAAGCAATCTCAGGTTAAAAGTTCACCAAAGAATCATTGATAATAATAAATAACTGGAAACAAAGCAATAATTATTGACAAGGTATTCATGAAAAGACATTAATAATGTTTTATGATATTTTATCCTGTGGGAAAAAGTACATGAAATGTCAAGTTTATAAAGATTGTTTAGGAGAGATGTATACATAATTTTTATTTTATAAAATAAATAAATTTCATACAAAGATGCATAAACTTGTGAATGGGGTTGAGAGGTATAAGAAAGTGCAATCAAAAGTGTCTATATTAGACTAAAATAGGCCAAATGTTTAAATGGGCTGCCTCTGAAGTATGTACAATTTTTATTTTCCTTTTTTATGCTGTTCTGTAGCTTTTCAATGTTTTAATAGCTATTTAATTTAGTATTAGAAAAGAATACTTTTGAACATAACTAGTTATTTGAAATAAAACAACAAGTTGATCACTATTAGAAAATTGATTCATTCAGTCATTTATTATTAACTATTTACTGAGAAACTTCTATGTGTAAGATGTGCTGGTTTAGGCTCGGCGCCTGTGGCTCAACGGCCTAGGCGCCAGCCACATACACCTGAGCTGGCAGGTTCAAATCCAGCCCCAGCCCGCCAAACAACAATGACGGCTACAACCAAAAAATGGCCGTGCGTTGTGGCAGGCGCTTGTAGTCCCAGCTACTTGGGAGGCAGAGGCAAGAGACTTGCTTGAGCCTAGGAATTGGAGGTTGCTGTGAGCTGTGATGCCACAGCACTCTCTCCAGGGTGACAGCTTGAGGCTCTGTCTCAAAAAAAAAAAAAAAAAAGATGTGCTGGTTTAGGGAGCTAAAAGTATCCCATTTACACTTGCAATCCTAAAAATAGAAATATTTAAATACATATATCTTATTCAGATCCTAATGTACTAATCAGTAAAGATTTATTAATGAAATAGAATGTAATTAAATCAAATTGGAATAATGGAGGCACTCAAATTATGGTAGAGATGCAAGAAAGAAATATTAGCTAAGCTTCAAAGGTGAATTAGTCACACGTTAAACAAATGAAAATATCAGAAGCCATCCTCTTTTTTAGTTTTTTTATTTTTATCTTCTCCTTTATAAAAAATAAGATACAATATTTTCATATAAAAAGAACTAAATGTGCATAACTACTAATGTATTCTATGAAAACTTAGCAGACAATTTCTCCCTCAGGACTATCATTATTGTTATTTATTTTATATATTTTAATATTATTTTAATAATAAAGCCAATTTCTGTTTGATTTTAGGTGATTTCAACTTTCTACAGTGACAACATTTTAAAATATTCAATAAAATGTGTATCTGTCAATAGAAGCAGTTTACCCTCAAATTGTAAAAACTATAAAAGGCAGGTTGAGAAATAAGGAATATGAAATGGCAGTATCTATTGCATGCCTCATCATAGTCCTAGAAGTCAACTAAGCTAGGAGAGGAGATGAAATATGCAGAGAAAATTCTTAAGAAAGTTCCTGTTTTGATATATCCATGAACGCAACAAGACAGAAAGCAAAAAGTAGACCATGTAGAATAAATTTAAAAAGACTCATTTCTGTCCATAATCTATGAATGCAGAGACAAAAACAAGTTCTTAAAAACAGCCAGAGTAAGAAAAGACAGGCAACTTACAAAGAAGCAGCCATTAGAAGGGAATCAGACTTCCGAATAGCCACAACGCTAGCAGAAAACAGCACAATAGTATCTTCAAAGTTCTGAGGGAAAAAAAATGTGAGGCGGAGAATTGAGTACTAAGTATCAAGGAGTAAAATAAAATAAGACGCCTGAAGATGCAAAGAAAGAGAATTTCACACAGACTGATTTGCTGTGGAGAGACCCACAGTATGTCAGGTACCAAGCCATGGACCAGACACAAAAAATTTCAAAAACACAGCATTTTTGAGACTCAATTAAATAATATCTATTTTTAAAAGTACAAATAATGTTTAAAACTATATATATCAAAACTTGTGAAATCAATGAAGCAAAAGTCAAACCTAGGAGGAAAGAGGGAGCTGTATTAACCAGGGTTCTTCTGAGGAACAGAAGCCATAGGAGATGCGTGTGTGTGTGTGTGTGTGTGTGTGCACGCGCGTCTGTCTGTGTGTGTGTGTGTGTGTGCACGCGCGTCTGTCTGTCTGTCCGTATCTGTGTAAAGAGAGAGAGAGTGTGTGAAAGAGACAGATACAGAGAGAAGAGAGAGAGCGCAATCTATTATAAATAATCACCTCATGTAATTAGGGATCCTGGTAAGTTCAAAATCTGCAGTGTGGACCAGCAGATGAGAGCCCTAGGATTTCCGATGGTGCAGATGAAGCCTGAGGTGGTCTGAAGAATTCGCTCTTGCACAGAGAGTGCAGATTTGTTTGTTTTTTTTTTCTTGGTTTTTTTTTTTTTTTTTTTTTTTTATTGTTGGGGATTCATTGAGGGTACAAGAAACCATGTTACACTGGTGCAAATTTGTTTTGTCCTCTTCAGGCTTTCAACGGACAGAATGAGGGGTGTTGGAGAGCAATAAGCTTACTCAAAGTTCACCAATTTAAATGCAATGTCATCCAAAAACACCTTCCATGTTAACACATAAAATTAATCACCACATCAGCCTTAAAAATTTCGATTTTGAAAAAGGAATTCTGAGGACTAATGAAATAAGCATCCAATGTAAGTTGGAAGAACCATAGAATAAAAACCAAGCTAACGAAAGATGTATGGGTACAAAAATTAATAAAATAAGGAGGTCAAATATACATTTGCAGTAAACAATACCTAAATTTGCTTCCATGAATACCCTAAGGTCAAAACTCTGGCTAGACTAATCTAACAAAGAGGGCAAAGGCACCTATAAATACTGCTAGAAATTGAAAAATTGGGAGGCTAATACACAAATACACAAGATTAGCAAGTAAATAACAAATAGTTGATCCGATTTGCTCAAGCAAAATTGAAAAATTTAAGGGGATAAAAAAATTTGTTGGAAAAATATATCAAACATAGCTCAAAAAAAGTAGACAGCATGGATAATCATCTAGACATTGAATATATTCAAAAAATAATTTAAAATCTTGGCAAAAAGACAGCAATGGTCTCAGATGAATTTACAAGGGACAAAGTATTCCAGTATTACCTAAACACCTTCTCAGATAAGAAAAAAGGAAACACTATAATTTATTCAATGGTTCCAGAATAGCTTAGATGCCAAATAGAGACAAGCTTGATACTGGAAGAAAAGTTAAGACATATCACGCACATAAACATAGTCAGAAAAAATTCTAAACAAAATGTTAGCCAACCTAAGATTAGAAAACATTTTGGAAAAATAAGAACAATTTGGAAAGTTTTTCTTTGCCACAGACGTATCTATTATAAAGCAGGAGCAGTAATTAAGAATATATGCTATTGATACAAAGCCAAATTCACTAACAGAAACCAAACAGCAACACTAAAAATAAATCCACTCTGATGAGAAAACTTAAAAGCATGAAGCTGAAGAAAGAATGGACCATTCTGTACACGATGCTCTGACAAGTGATTTTTGCCAAAGAATAAAAAATGCAATTGTGATTCCTACATTTCATCAGGCATAAGACCTAATTCCACATAGTACATCTTAGTATTAAAGTGTAAACAGCAATATTTCAAATATTTAAAGACAATATAAAGATAATACTTTATTCCCTTTACATGGTAAGGATTTCTTCTCCAAGACTTGGAAACTACTAACCATGAAATAAAAGTTTGCTTTAATAACATTAAAATTAAGGACTATTCATCAGAAAACTATATAAAGAATATGAAAATTAAGAGACAAATTGGAATAAGAAATTTTCAGTATACCCCTATTTATTTATCTAACAGAAGATTAGAATTCAGAATGTATAAAGAAGTCCTCTATATCAAGAAGACAACAAAAAACACAATAGAAAAATGGGTAATAGACATGAAAAATGCATGTCATAGTAGAGGAAACAGAGGGTATCACTCTGGAAAACAATTTGGAAGATGAATCCCTTTTATATATTCACTACAAAGAAATTTGTGTATATGTTTACCAGGAAACTGTTAAAGACTATTTACAGCAGCACTGTTCATAGGACAAAAAAAAAAAAAATTTCTGGACAATAATCAAAATGTTCAGGAATAAGAAAATGAGTAAATATATCGGGTTATATTCTTACAATGCAATCCAAAAATCCAACAAAATACTACTACAGTATTTTAGATGCAACAATTAGGATAAGTTCTAGACATAGTATTGGTGGGGAAAAAGTTCTGGTCAAGGAAGCTTGCTTATATAGTAATGACACCACTTTTGTGATTCTAGTATCATAGATCCAGAAAAAAATTTTTCCCCCATGTATGGGATAAACGGTCATCAAATTTGTTCTGTTTTGTTTGTTTGTTTGTTTGTTTGTTTTTGCAGTTTTTGGCCGGTTGCCGGGACTGGGTTTGAAACTGCCACTTCTGGCATATGGGGCTGGCACCCTACTCCTTTGAGTCACAGGTCCACCCAGAATTGTTCTATTTTTAAAAGTATTTTAGGAAATATCCTCCTATGTACATGTGTACACATTAGTAGAATGTTATGTATATAACAGACAAAACAATAACAACAAAAAATGACACTTTTAATTCACTGATCCATATCTTATAACCATGATTTGATACAATTATAATAAATCAAGTTGATGGCATAAAAAAGGGGCTATGAACAGAAGATTGTTTTTATTTTCTTACCTTAATTTATAGACATAGCCCTAGTTGTCTTTTTGTTTGTGGCCATATATTCAACTCTTTAACATAGTTTTCTGGGCAATTTGGAGGCTCAGAGTCAAACAGGACAGTCAGCCCTGATCCTGAATCCTGATAATATTTACACTGTAATTGTATATCTCAAACTGAAGATTAAAAATCAGAGACATGGATTTCAACTCCAGAAGAAAATTCCTCCTGAAGCACACGAATCTATTACTGTTTAGTGGTATTGGCCTTGGTTGTCTTTTTTGTTTATAATCATACATTCAATTATTTAGGTAGCTTTTCTGGATAATTTTATAGGTGAGAGTCAAAAAGGACAGCTAACCCTTATTATAAATTCTTTAACCGTTGTATTGTAATTATGTATTACACAGTAAAAGTGGCACTGGAAGATTGATTTCCTATGCGTGAATTTTCAATTCCAAGAGAAAATTGCTCTTGAACTATATGGATTTCTTTCCCTTAGTGTCATTGCTTTTAGACCAGCTGAAGATATAGGAAACAGGAAGCTGCTCAGTGGGCGTCTTCTAAACAATAGAGTAGCAGTTACCCCGAAGTAGGTGGTGCTTTGCCTCAAAGAGGTTTCAGCAGACATGATGGAAGGGAACATGTGCTCTGTGAAAGCCAGCAGGCCCCAGGACAGCCCGCACCTTGTGATGTGGAGTAATTGTATCTAGTGCCTTTTCAATTACAATTATTTTCTCTAGAAAATGTAAGAATGACAGCATTTGTTTCCAAGACAGAGCATAACCAGAATCTACCATCAGTTACAAACTCTACCTTCTCCTTTGTATTAATTAAGGAAAAAAGAAAATCTCATTTGATCCTCTAAAGATACAGTATCAGAGGAATAAAGTAAAATTTCTACAATGAAAACAAACCTCCCTGATTTCACTGACTTGTATTCCAAATCAGTGCTTCTGACCTTTTCTTAACACGTTAAGTATCACAAGGAGCCCAGTGAGAACAGAATCATGTGCTGACCACGTTCTCAAAGAGCAGAAAAACTCAATGAAGTGAAAAGAGATTAGTAAAGGGTAGAGAAGAGGGCCAGCCCCTCCCAGCTTGGGTGAGCAGATTTGGGATTAATTATCGGGCAGCAATCCTCCTGCAATTAACATCTCTGACATCAGGGGACGTGCAAGTATAAAACACTCAGTTCTAAGGGAAGTTAAGCAGAAAAACCGCTCAGGAATTTAAGGTACTAGACAGAAGCCCTGTGGGGAGTGGGTGGGCTCCCACTACAACTCCCATTAGCATGGGGGACATTAAATCACAGAAATTAACTTGCTGGAAATCTGTTCTCAGTTCTTCTTTTAGCTCCATGGTTAAATGTTATTAATAGTGGTGACCTGCTAATAAATGCTCTTGATAAATGATATCCAGGAAAACTATGTACACACACACACACAAAAGGAAGAAAACTAAATGGTTAGAACAGAGAATTTAATTATACATAAATGATAATGTTATTACATACATCACATTTTTAAAGGTAAGTTATTTTTATTATTTGTTTGAAGTGGCAATTACAGGTATGGATTCCTTTTGAAGGTGAGTTGGGAAGGGCTCCTACCATTTATAAGATTATAAAAGAAACCTTGCATAATTTGCTTAATTCCATCTTATTTTCTCCTTTTCAGCTGTGCCTCAGTCTGCTCTACACACAAACCAGATCTCTGTCCTGCAATCTTGTTTTGAGCAGAATGAAAGCTCATAAACTCCTGTATCTGGGATATATCTTCCCCCTGCTGCTTTTTCAGCATCTGTGGGCCCAGTTCCCAAGGGAGTGTGCCACCACCGAGGCTTTGAGAAGTGGTGTGTGTTGCCCAGACCAGTGCGGCTCAGCATCTGGGAGAGGCAGCTGCAATGCTGTGACAGCAGACTCCCGGCCCCACAGTCCCCACTACCCCCACGATGGCAGAGATGACCGGGAGGGCTGGCCCATGAGGTTCTTCAATAGGACATGCCACTGCAATGGCAACTTCTCAGGACACAACTGTGGAACTTGCCGTCCTGGATGGAGAGGAGCTGCCTGCGACCAGAGGGTTCTCATAGGTAAGTGGGGACAGAAATGGCTTTTACAGTCCTCATGCGACTCAAGGCTCTTAATAGAATTCTAAATCATTTGAGCGGGAGGAATGTCTGGAAATTGTATACCACATTTTTCACAGGTGGGAAAACAGGCTTAGAAAGGTTAGGAAACTTTCCAAAGGTCAGGCTTTTCAGAGGAAGTGTCTTTCCTACAGCCTAAATAGCATTAAATAGCAAAGCATTAAATAGTAGCAACTGGCAATATTTGATTGCTTCCATACACAGACAGAGGACTAAGGGATTAACAAAACATTTACTGGGTCGTTATTCTAAGCTGGGCCCTATCCAACTGCTTTTTTTGTGTATACTTTTTGATCTTTACAGCTCTATAGAGCAGGCATTATTTTTACCCGCAATTTACAAATGAAAAACTGAGGCTTAATAAAATGTGCCCAAAGTCATAGAACAAGTGTTTACCAACCTTGTTTTTGCAAGATGTATGGTGTTAGAAGGTAGAAAATTCCAAGAAAAAAAGCCAGTGGTGAGCAAAAATTAATATGACAAGAATCACAGTATAATGAAATCAATAAGTAAGATTAAAGAAAGCGAATAGAAATTCTAGAGTTAATAGGAGAGAGAGAGAGACAGAGAGAGGGAAAGAAAGAGAAAAAAAGCAGACTGGCAGAAGGGAGTTAGTTGATGGTGTTTTTAAAAGTATAAAATAGTATCAAACATATTTGAATATATAGGCGTACAACCACCTCAAGGGGCAAATCAGTCATGGTGTGTTACAAGATGCACATGCTTCTCTTCTCCCCATCCTCACAAAGCAGATGTTTTCATGATTAAATTTTGTATCCCTGAAGTCAGGAGAAATATTCTGGACTTAAGTAAAGAAGAAAAGGACCACTTTGTCCGGGCCCTGGATATGGCAAAGCGCACAACTCACCCTTTATTTGTCATTGCCACCAGGAGATCAGAAGAAATATTGGGACCAGATGGCAACACGCCACAATTTGAGAACATTTCCATTTATAACTACTTTGTTTGGACACACTATTACTCAGTCAAAAAGACTTTCCTGGGGTCAGGGCAGGAAAGCTTTGGCGAAATAGATTTCTCTCACGAAGGACCGGCTTTTCTCACGTGGCACAGGTACCACCTCCTGCGTTTGGAGACAGACATGCAGGTACGTAGGAAACCTTTGCAGTTCCAGAGCCTTCACAGGTGAAGCTCCTTGTTTGTAAGTCATCTTAATGCAGTGTTTGTCCTAATGATGAGAGCGAGAGAGGTCAAAGCCACTTGGTGCTATTAAGCTACCTTTGACATTCAGTTATGTTTCTCCCTGTTTGGATGATTTGTTAATGACTCTTGATATTTCAAGAAGTGAAAAGGATATGATATTAGCAAGGAGAAAGCCAGTTGAGTTATTTGTAGGTGCGAATTACAGGTATGAAAATAGTCTACAACTGGATGATTACAATTTTCATAAATTTGGAAACAAAAGAATTGCATTTGACATGACTCCACTCCCTACTTAACATAAGCAAATGCCACCTCTGGTCTGGGTCATCCAGGTAATGATTTTTTCCACTTGATGGTATAGGATTTAAATCATGAAAAACAAATCCTTTCCATTTACATTGCTATCTTTGCATTGAACTATACATTTTTTCCCCATGCCCCATATTGCTTTCAGGCTTACAAAAGAAACCTATTTAAAAATTTTACCTTACTACATGAGACGATGAAGATGTTAATTTGACACATCTTGGCTAAAGTGACAGTAATCACTTTACCATGTTTTCCTCCTTTTAGTATATATAATTTGAAAAAGAGACAAAAATAGCACATGAGTCAGGTATTATTTTTAATGAAAATACATTGGGTTTTCTTTTACTTTTGGCATGAAGTGAACTTCAACTTAAGTACAGTCATTTTGTGCTTATCTTTTAAGCAGATATTCTCAGAACACATTAATGTATCTAGTAACATAGGTATAATATTCTTGTGTCTTTTTACCAATTGTCTTGATACTTGAGAAAAAATTATTGCTATTTTAAATTATTAGGTCTCAACTAGAAAATCTTCTGTGAAATAATAGCAAGGCTATCTCCCTCCAAGTTAAAATATTAGACTTAACCTAAAAGTATCTAAAGACAGAAAAGGTATTTGAAGTCATTTATTGATTTTCATGATGCTTGTGCCAGCATTATTCCAAGAAAAATCTGGTTAGAAGAGAGAATTAATGCGCTAAAATATAAAATTACATATTCTTTTGAAAGTAGTCTATCCCTAGGCAGTTTGAGAGTAATTAAATGAATTCACGTGATACTTCGAACATCATATTTTATAGCTCTGATTAAAGTAAGACATTTAGTAGATTATGAACAGCTACATCTGTCATTTGTAATTGATTACCGATTTTCACGCCTTTGGAGTCATTTTCTCATGGGCACACCAAAATAAAAGGGCTGGTGCAAAGTGTCTAAAAGCTTCAGTTTTGTCTGTGTAAACTTCAACCTCCATGACTTACATTTTTAAAACTCGACAGCGTGATGGATCCAACAAATTACAATCTAAATGTAATGCATGGTCGAAATGCCACATGAATATGCTCTGGCTTCCAAATGTCAGTTACTGAACCACAAACCTGCTCTTAATGATCCCCTGGAAGCTGTCACTAATTTTTGTGAACCACGATGATGGCTTTCTAACCGAGGACTACAAACCCACAGAGACCAGTAAATGGGGTTGACTCGGAAAGCTTTGTCTCTCTAAAACACCCAAGGATAAGGAAATGCTTCCAAAGGAGAGATTCAAAGTAAAAAAGCAAAAATGTACTCAGTGCTTGAAGTTTAAGATAAAACAATGGCAATCCCTACATTTAAATCCCATATTCTAAATATAACTCTGCAAAGGCCAAAAGAAATGCAAAATAACAAGTAAATATGTGTCATAAGGAACCCAGTAAAATAAGCATGTGATCTCAAGCTCAGCATTTTTTAAAGTATGAGATCAGCTCTAAATAGAAACTAGGTCTCTGGTCTAAAGAACAATAGGCACAAAGATTAATTTTGCTTCTGTTTAGCATTTCTGTCTGTACAAATTTTAGCCAAAAGCCTGAGTCCTAATAGTTTACATTCTGAAGCAGAGGTCTCCACATGAAGCACCACCCTGGACAGGCAGTTAGGTGTGAAAAAGCTCACATGGCCTTTGGCCAAACCAGAATCTAAATACCTAAAGTTATTCAAATTAAATTTAAAAACAGAACAAAACAAAAATCACTGTTCCACAAAACATATTTCAAGGCTGGATCTGGATCCAGGCTAAGAGTTAGGGATGCTTGAATTAAAGATAGGAAAATGGGAAAAGGTAGACTGTCAAGGAAAAGAAGTTACTATGATAATTTTTTGGTATAACCAATAGAAATATAATTACCTGCCTAAAAAAGAAGAGGAAAACCTTTTTTCCTCCAAATCTTTTGCAGATTTTCTTCATAATGAGTTGAGTTTCATTCTCTCTAGCACTTAAATGACTCCTTGTTCTACATTACAAGCTTTGTTAAATTGGGCGTGGGAGCCTTTAGGCTCACGGCTTCACTGACTGGTTCTTCAGCTGCTGAAGAGAGCTGATAGAAATACACTGCCCGAGAGAAAGCAGAGGAAGGAGAAAGAATGGTTAACGGAAACACAGGATATTAACAACATTTCTGTGATCTAGGAAATGTTGCAGGAGCCTTCTTTCTCCCTTCCTTACTGGAATTTTGCGACTGGGAAAAACGTGTGTGATATCTGCACCGATGACTTGATGGGAGCCAGAAGCAACTTCGATTCCACTCTTATCAGCCCCAACTCTGTGTTTTCTCAATGGCGAGTGGTCTGTGACTCCTTGGAAGATTATGATACCCTGGGAACACTCTGTAACAGTAAGTTCAGAATGACAGGAGTCAGAATCTCTCTTAAGATAAGGGGATTAAATAAGCTACTTGGAAGACGGAGTTCAGAGTAAAATCTTCTTGTATTATATAGAATCGGTGTACAGATATTCACAAAGTACCGAGCATCTTCATAGCAATCTATAAGGTGCCCCAGAGGAAACAGAAAGTGCCTACATAGTTTTACCTTGCTTTTCTTGAGTGTTTGGTCAGTGCATTGCTAACTTCCTTATTTCGGATATGTCTAGGTATATAAACTAATCCCATTGGTTTTCGTAGCACTGCTTAGTAGTCATGTGCCTTGGGTTGGAATTTCACAGAAAATATTTCCCAGGAAAATCTGAAAAGTATGCAAAAACAGCTGGAAATGCCCTGGAGGTAAAAAAGAAAAGAAAGCAAAACTAAGTCTTTATGCTCATTTAGTCAGGCAGTTGAAAAGGTCTATCTCCTTATAGGAAAGGAGAATATTGTAGTGATGTCTGCTTCCAGTTTTCCCTAAGTGAATAGGGTAAGAGAATGCAGAACCACGCCTAACCAGTCATCCTAGCACCTTTTCTCCAGTGATTGGATGCCACCGCTGGTGACAGGTCAAGTTTCTGTTAAATTTGTATCTATTCCTCCCCTTCCTATTCCCTTCCTGGGTCATATTACACCCTGTGCCAATAGGGACAAAGATGAATTTTTAGACTCTCTGGCCCCATTTTATTTTTCTTCTTTGAGTCTATTTTGGACTTTCATCCTTTCATATGGAAACTAGAGTTATGTAACTTTATTTTATTCCTATAGGAATAAAATACATGCACATTTATTCTGCATGTATTTCTATGTATAAAATATTACATCACTTAAGAATTAGGTATTTTTGCCATCATTAGATTATTCAGGTATAGATAGGAATTAGAGAAAGGACAGTGTATATGAAAATTTCCACTGTAGAATTTAAAAATTAGAGTAAATTTTCATTTGGCATGCTGAACAAGTGGTCCCACCTGCTGGCAGAGAAATGAAATTGATGGCCAGAACAGCTTCAGATGCCAAAGCATTCGTTTCTTTCTGATGAGGCTGTTGTATTTTAGCCTGGGAGTTTTCCAGAAAGTTTCCATTCTACCTAATGATTAGATACCAAAAATAAAACACAATTTAAACAGGTAAATAAACTATGACAAAAGAAGAAAGAAGAGATTTTGTTTTTATTATAATTTTTCTTGTCAGTTAATACAGTGAATTTCCTAACTCAGACATATAGTTTTATGACAAATTAAAGATTATTTATTTAAGTTAAACAAATTTCAAAATTACCCCTTCTGTCAATTCAAGATATAAAGATGGAGCCTACCATTTTATTTGTTAGGCAAGAGAAAGAAAATAATCAAACATTTTATTGAACACTTATTATGTGTCTAATATGGTGTCAAGTGCTTTAATGTGGTATCCTATTTCATCTTTTTTTTTCTGCAGGTTTTTTTTTTTTTTTTTGGCCAGGGCTGGGTTTGAACCCACCACCTCCCATATATGGGGCTGGTGTCCTACTCCTTTGAGCCACAGGAGCCTCCCTAATCTTTACAGCATTTTTTTTCCTCTTCATTGTTCTTGAAGGATCTTTTCTATTTCTATGGTTTCACTGATCACTTTTTCCAGGAGAGGCATACATGTACATATAGAAATTGAATTGCCCTTAGGATTCCTTATCTATTCCTATGCTTGTTGCATAGCATCTCTTCAGCATTCCATCAATGCACCAAATTTGGCAGACTGAAAATGTAAATTATTATATCTTACATTTTTCCAGCAACTAAGATATGATCTTTGAGTCATCATATAAAGAAAATTGTTCTTTCTTGACAATACTACTCAAATCTATTTTCTCCTTGAGATATTTGGAATTTTCCACTTTTTTTGGGGGGGAGGAATTCCACAGGACTTAGATCCATGATAGATGCAATGGTAGAAGTTGTCCATGTGCAAATAAATTTAGAAGTGTGACTGGAGGCTGGGTGCCCCTAGCTCAAGGGTTAGCGCACCGGTCCCATGCACAGGGAGTGGCGGAT
Source organism: Perodicticus potto (assembly GCA_963574655.1). Lineage (NCBI taxonomy): Eukaryota > Metazoa > Chordata > Mammalia > Primates > Lorisidae > Perodicticus > Perodicticus potto. The sequence continues at coordinate 35,557 of CAUYRH010133377.1, forward strand.
TCAAACCCAGCCAGGGCCTGCTAAAACAAAAGCAAAACAAAACAATAAATAGGCTGGGCGTGGTGGCTCATGCCTGTACTCCTAGCACTTGGGAGGCTGAGGTAGGTGGATTGCCTGAGATCACAAGTTTGAGACCAGCCTGAGCCAGAGCAAGACCTAGTCTCTAAGAAGTAGCTGGGCATTGTGGTGGGCACCTGTAGTCTCAGCTACTTGGGAGTCTGAAACAAGAGAATTGCTTGAGCCCAAGAGTTTGCTTGGGCTGTGGTTGCTGTGAGCTCTGATGCCACACCACTCTACCAAGGGAGACAAAGTGAGATTCTGTCTCAACAACAACAACAATAACAACAAATAAATAAATAATAAATAAATCTGTGACTGGGCTAAAACAATTACTGGTGTAACAAGTTTCTTTACTGGCAAAATTCTCTATTATGAAACTCTGTGGGCAAATTAGGATGCCATGTTTCAAAACTCAAGTAATTAATACTGATTTCTTGGGATTTATTGATAATTCCCTGAGCAGTAATCCTGCAAGCATCAGTTAAAATTGATAATTTAATTTGTAGAAAGTTTTGGGTGATAATGTAAACCCCAAAATGCAAATACACTTTTCCCAATATAGTCCCAATATAGGAATACACTTTATTTACATATTATGTAAGTTTCACCATGCCAATTCATCAGGTATTAATTACTATTTTAATTATAAAGAATAAAACACGGGAAGTTTTATGAATGAGATAAAGATGGAATATTATTATCTCTCCCAGTCTAGTGCATTGATTGGTTCATCTCTCTAGGATACATATATTCTTGTCTGGAGACCACTGGTATAGACTGATGCAAAATGCTCCCGATAAATATCTTCTCCCACTGATCTAAGGGTTCAATTTCTCTCCCCTTTCTAATGAATTAAATATAGCTTTCTCATCTTGGGACTTGATTTGTTGACAATACAGCCTCTGTCTAGCTTCTCCTTTTTCCCTCAGTCCACTACTTTCCTCATTGCCATATACTCCACGCAAGCTCTCTCCAAAACAGGCCCTTTTTACAGCTAATAGGATCTTTCCCATCTAATGACAGGCACCAGAACTCTTCAACACCTATTAAACGCCAGGCTGAGCCATGTCGGAGAGACACACAGATTTTTACAGATGGGAGTTTCTGTTATAGAAAACAGAAAGCTTGCCATCTTGTTATTTTCTCTACCTAAAATATTTGTATGGTAAAATTTCTCCTATTTCACCTAAGAAAATTCTCCTCGACCCTTCAAACTTCATTGTAGATGCCTCTGCTTTGTGAAACCTTTCTCTCTCCCTCCTTTTCTCTCTCCTCCTCTCTCTCTCTGACTTTTTTTCTCCCCCCAACCCCCACCCCGTCTTGAACGAGACATCTATCATATTATCTATTCCTAATAACATAGCTCTTTCCTATTTGTTACTAACATTCAAAATTTTAGTTTATTTATTCTATGAATTGCTGGAAGAGTTGAAAAACATGTGTTGATTGAAATATGTGCCACTTTCAAAAGAGATTTAAGGTTATTTTTTTCTTATTTTTCTAAAGGCTCAAACAGATGGGATTTGGGTACAAAATTTCATGTATATATGAAATATAGATTTCAATGTGGAATTTAGGTTTATGAGATTATTTTGGCAAAATGTAGTTTTCTCTGGAATTTTCATTTTCATGAAAGCAGCATATGTCGATTTAACAAATACCCGGGCTTATATCTGTTAGCGTGATTACTTTTTTTCTTCAGATGTTTTTACGTATCCCGTGTCGACTCTACTCACAGAAGTAGGACATAGGAACTTTCATTTTCTCATGTTGATGCAACTAAGTGTGCATTTTTAAATTTTCTCCTTTACCACGCAGAATCTATCTCGTAGTGATTGTGCTATGCATAAAGTTTCAAAGAGTAATGACGAGACCTCTAAACCTTGAGTAAATGTTTACACACCCCATCTTTTTCTCAGGCACTGAGAGTGGGCCCATTAGGAGAAATCCAGCTGGGAATGTGGCTCGACCAATGGTGCAACGTCTTCCTGAACCACAGGATGTCACTCAGTGCTTGGAAGTTGGTTTATTCGACACCCCTCCTTTTTATTCCAATTCCACAAATAGTTTCCGAAACACCGTAGAAGGTAGGACAACCAAAATCAGTGTTTTGAATTGACCTAGTTATCAGAGTAAACTGAAATATTCAAAAAATGGTCTCTTTGAAAAGGCTTTGCCTAGCATATCGCTCCTCTGAGCTTAGGTGAATGAAATTGCCTACTGTTATTCTGTAGATCAGTTCAGAAAAAAGCCTCTTTAAAGAGAAGCATCAGACCATAAAACTCTTTTGAATTATTATAGGAGAAACCATCAGAAATTATTTTCTGCTCTCTAACACCTAAAAACAATGTAAACTCATATTTCTGGGAACTAGCTGGCCAATGTGTGTAACTATATCAAGGTCTAGCACCAGCAAATAATATTCAAAATTTTGACTGCCTATTAAAATTTTTGCTTCTTTTAAAAATAAGAGTAACAAAGGAAGAATTCCAAACAATTAGTAGTCACTTGGTAAAATCTGGTTTGGGCAGTTATTTTATTTAGGTCTATATAAATGTGTAATTTTTTTAAAAGTCTATAAAACTCAAATTAACATTTATTGACATTAAATTTGGTCTTTCTTGATTCTCTTAAAATTATTATTATTATTATTATTATTATCATTATTATTTTGAGACAGAGTCTTACCTTGTCACCCTCTGTAGAGTACCATGCCGTCCCAACTTATACCAACCTCAAACTCTTGGGCTTAAGCAACTCTCTTGCATCAGCCTCCCAAGTAGCTGGGACTACAGGCACCTGCCACAATGCCTGGCTATTTTTTTGTTGCAGTTGTCATTGTTGTTTAGCTGGCCCGGGCTGGGTTCGAACCCGTCAGCCTTGGTGTACGTGGCTGGTAAACTACTCACTGAGCTACGGGTACCTCTACAGGTACCAACACTCTCTTAAAATTTTTTAAAGCAGAGGACACTGAGGTCTAAAGAGGCAAAATGACTTTCTCATGATATTTAGATAGGTAGTAATGGAGCACGGACTCAAATCCAAATTATCTACATCCATATAAATTTCAATACCTCCAAATCAGCTTAACAGATATTTAAAGTTTTAAAGTATAACAACATTGAACTTTATTATAAATTGGTTGTCAATTTTTACCTTAAGTGTAGTATTGAACATGTTGGCTGCGTCCTGCTGCCCCCAAAATGGGAATATAAATCTCCCTGCTCTATGATCTGAGACAGCTGATATATAAATGTGGCGATTATTTTTAATTCTTTCCCCTTTTATGCTCAAAATTTATGCCATGTTTATTTATCTTTATTCTTATTTCAATTTTAATAACTGTGTGAATACACAGATTTGGAGATCATTCGATAAATAATCACTGTATTTTGTCTAATCTGGTATCTATAAACTAAGGTTATGAGTAGTAGTTTGTTTAAAAATATGCAGATTGTATTTTCTTAGTGGCCAATCAGAGCACAAATTATACTGATTTCCTGACAGAAGGTATAAAAAACAAATGCTTTCCCACAGGCCATATACGCTACGGGAATATTTTAAATGGTTTTTGAATCAAGTGAAAATGTGATTAATGTGTGAAAAAGTAATTAGTGAACAAATAATTGTCTGTACCTATACAATTAACCTTAGGTAAAGAGTGAACAGGTTAATATATTTTTAATTTAAATGTTATTTCTAATATACACTTTTTCCTGAATTCCCACTTCTGGTCTTTCAAACCAATCAGGTAACACACATCATAGGTAATTATTGTTATTAGTGACCTGCCCTGTGTGTACTTTCATCTTCTCCCTTATATGTGGACTATATATAGAAACATACATGTTGAATAGAGATATTTATCAAAAGTTTTATAAATGTTTTGACAGTTAGCTTCCAAATGTTTAAAACTAGTATTAAGATGGTAAGACAGAGCTGGGAAATTACAACTTCCCCACAAAAAATAAAGTGATTTTCCAAAAATGAACATGCTGACTGTCATGGAAACAGAATTAGATAGGAGGCCGAAGGAACATCTGGCAATTTAAGTTCCAAGACAATCAGAGCGGTGTTCTCCCAATTGTGTCAGCAGATTTTAGTAGAAACTGGAGATTTTCACTGTCTTTATTTTCATGTAGAACAATGTCTGCACTGTCCAGATAGAGTATTCTATATATTTTGACTGGTATCCTTTGCAGGTCATTATTTTTAACCTAGAGAATACATTTAGAATGTCACACCACTAGCATGAGACTAACCTAACTCTGGATACAGAAAACTAATGTCATCAGCCCTAGGTACAGAGAAGCAATGATATCATATTAAGACAAAAATTGGCCTGACATGCTTTGGAAAGATTGCTTCCCAATATAATCACTGCTGTTGACTTGGAAAGTAAGATATTTGCACTGGTTTCTACTATTCTCATCCTTGCTTTTGTATCTAGGTTACAGTGACCCCACAGGGAAGTATGACCCTGCTGTTCGAAGTCTTCACAATTTGGCTCATCTCTTTCTGAATGGAACAGGGGGACAAACACATTTATCTCCAAATGATCCCATTTTTGTCCTCCTGCATACTTTCACTGATGCAGTGTTTGATGAATGGCTGAGAAGATATAATGCTGGTGAGCCTTTCAAATACCTTTCGTAGGCTTAGCCAAGCACACTTTTCCATGGCAAAGGTATCAGTTTAAGCTAAGCACTTGGCACACATAAAATACGCTTCAAAATAAGGATGGAATGGTTATACTATTGAACCATTTCCAAATGTTGAAACCCACTTTGGAAAGGTAGGCAGGATTCTTATAGTTATGGAGGCTGAGTCGTCTAGGGTTGAGGGCCTTCTTGCTTGTGTGGACACTGCACAGTCTGAAGGCGGCCAGGGCATCACACGCCAGGTGGAGCGTCCAAGCTCAGGGCTCCTCTATTTCTTTTTTTGTAAAACCACCAGTTCCTCTCCTGGGATAACCCATCAGTCCATTAATCCATGAGGGCAGAGTCATCATACTCAATCATACTCTATCTCTGAATTTTGCCATATGGGGAATTAAATTTCAACATGAGCTTTAGAGGGGACAAATATTCAAATCTAGTCTTATCACCTATTCCAACTCTTCCCAGTATCTTCCCATTAGTGTCCACCCAAACCCATGTCCAATTCTGGTTTTGTGATATTTTACTTGGTATTTAATTGTGCCAACATAAATATAGGACAAACAAAACCAGTCAGGTGCCACAAATAACCTATCGCTCCTTTTATCCTTGATGACCACAATTCACTAATATAAATGCCCATTGTTGATACTTAAACAGAAAGAGGAGAGATGGTAAGAAGTGAATAGGATTACAGCTTACTAATTTAAAACTTTAAGTATTTTCCATTGACAGAACAAATGTTTGAGAATAAAGCTAATGATGATTTTTCTTAAAGTAAATGGAATGAAAAAAAATAATATTAAATAGAAATCTTTATACTCATGGACAACCTTCAGTAGATACAACATATCTCAAATTTCAATTACAGTTGATTCTACAACAGATGTCAGGGTCACCTTTTTCTTCGTCTTTGAAAAATAAGTTTAGTAAATTTTATTCAAATGAGTTTCTGTAATTTAAAAACAAAACAAGTGATGATCCTCACAGATGATAAAATACTCCCCTTCTTTTAGACTTTCCTTTTCTATGAAGTGTTATGTTTTTTCTGTGTTCAAAGCATTTGAACTCTATTTTACATAATCCCCTATGCTGCTGTAATGAAACTTTCCTTATGTCTTTATTCAGTGTAAACTTTTTTTGTGTTCTTGAATATTGGACACCTTCAGAACATAATAATGACATTAATATTAACTTTATTATGTCCATTAACTAGTTGTCTTTTTAATGATTTAGATATATCCACATTTCCTTTGGAAAATGCCCCTATTGGACATAATAGACAATACAACATGGTGCCCTTCTGGCCTCCAGTTACCAACACAGAAATGTTTGTTGCTGCTCCAGACAACCTGGGATATACTTATGAAGTTCAATGGCCAAGTAAGTATTTAAAGTATAATTTTACTGTGATGATTTCCAAAAGCAAATTTGTCCCTCTTAAAAATAAACAGTATTCTGAGGCTACATTTTCTATTTGGATTTAGAGGCTTTCATTCAGAATTTTGTTTTGAGATGAAGAAAGGGAAATTAACATTTGTTAAAAGCCCATTCTAACCTGACATTGAGTTGATTATATAGCACTCTCATTTAATCTTCAAACACTCTGAGATGAGTATTATAATCCTCCTTTTACAAATAAGGAAGCTAAGGCATAATGAGATTAACTGTTAAAGATCCACATTTCTAGTAAGGGGAGAGAATGAGTTTTGAGCTTAGGCCCACGGAATAGCCCACAACTTTTAACCTCCACTCATCTTCCTAACGGAAGAGTGAGTGAGATATTCTGGGCTAGTTTTCCTGAGATCTTTAAATTCAAAAAACAAAAATTCTTGTTTAATTGTAAATCTATGTCTCAACCAAGTTAGTAGAGGAAATACACAGAATTTGAATTCTGAAAAACCTGAACTCCAACACCAGCACTACTGCTTACTAACCAAGGAAACTTGGGCAAGTGACTCAAAGTCTTTAAACCATCATTTTCTCATCTTTGGGATGAAAACTATGACTACTCCAAAAGGGTCTACATATTAAAAGAAATTAGTCAGTGCCTTTGATAGGGCAAGTGACATCTTAGACATTGTGACCAATATAAATTAAATATCTGTATTTCTGTTAGAGTGCCCACGAGAGTGCCTAAATTGGGGGGCATCAAATTTTTGGTGATAACTATTTGAATGTTTATATTTTTACTCTTCTTTTTCAAATAGGTCGAGAATTTAGCGTATCTGAGATTGTTACCGTAGCAGTGGTTGCTGCATTAGTACTGGTTGCAGCTGTTTTCTTGGGTGCTTCTTGCATGATTCGTGTCAGAAGCAACATGGATGAAGCCAATCAGCCTCTCCTCACTGATCAGTATCAACACTACAATGAAGACTATGAAAAGTTCCAGAATCCTAATCAGTCTATGGTCTGATGACAACTGACCAAATTGCTTAGATATTAGTGTCACAAAACTATCTGGTTGAAAAATAATAGATTGAGTTACTAATTGTATTTTCTTCCACTTTCTTACTTTCTTTTGTACACATGCTTATGTTGAAATTGAAGTTTCATGCATTCTTTTTTGGAGCTGGGAAGTGTCATTCAGAATCTTTTCATTACATTCAAATTTTCAGCTCTATTTAAAATAGTGGATTGCACAAATTCCATGATATTTAAGGAGGTGGTGTAAATAAATTTGGCATGTTTTAAAAGTTGACTATATGATGATTTAAATAAGCTGCTGTGATTTGCTTATGCATGAAGAAAAATAATTGATAGTAAATCTCTGTTTAAGATACGTGAGTGGGCATTTCTATAATGTTAAAATGTAAATGCATTTCAATTCATTAATATTGGTCAGCAGATATAAAGGAAGCCACATTTATTAGCTAAAATAAATTGTAAGGTGTTATAAATAAATGAGATCTTGCATAACTTATTAAATTGATATTACCATTTAAAGACTAGTCAAATATACCAGTCACATATATTAATGGATCTTAAGTTCAAGACCACGTAAAATCACAATCTCTGTCACGCTTTAATAAGGTAAAATCATTATGTTTTAAATAGACAATGATATTGCCTGCTTGCCACTGTGCTCCCCTCCCTCTTGGTTCACTGAAAAAGAACCACCCTTACATACACTTCAACTCTTCATTGCTCTTTTAATGGCTTCGAAGTCCACAAAAGTGGCATAAAGATGGACAATATGCTTCATAGTACTCTACAAATTGTATCCTATTCAATGTGTTTAATTTAAATAACATTTTATTATCATTTACTGCCTTTTCATATTTTCAAAATAAAATATTAAAATACTGATTTCTTGGTTCCCTTTTGTATCTAGTTACTTAAAAATGCTATTTTCCCCATCTTCTAATATTAAATAGTTTTCTCTTATTGATTTTGTGCTACAAAACAATATTGCCAAGGAGGACTGTACAAGCTGATCACGAGTGAACAAATGTTTTAATTAAAATTGGTGGCCAGATGTAATAACTCACATTTGTAATTGCAACACTTTGGGAAGCCAAAATGGGAGGATCCCATGAAGCCAGGTGTTTAAAACTAGTCTGGGCAACATAGAACAAGCTGATATCTGAAAATCTGAGAAAAAAGTTTTTGTTTTTTAAATTTATACAGGTGTGGTGGCATGTGTCTGTAGTCCCAGGTACTTGGGAGACTGAGGCAGGAAGAATGCTTGAGCCCAAGAGTTTGAGGATGTGTCATGCCACTGCTCTCCAGCGTGGGTAACAGTGATCTTGTCTCTGAAGAAAAAAATAATAAAAATAAAATTATTAAAAAGAAACAAGAACAATAATAATCATGCACTATAGAAAATGGCTAATCTGATATTCCCAACTCAATAAACAGAAATAAGATTAAAGTTATATACCCATGATTGGTTACTGAGATTTCCTGTATTAATCAAATCTAAAGACAAAATAGATGAAATATATTAAAGAGTATGACCATAACAACAGGACATTTTAAACTATCTTTACTCAATGGATTCTCCTGGAATACATGTGATTTATTAATACACTATACAGTAATAGCTTTTTAAAGAAATCATTGTAGAATGTAAAATTAATCCTTTTATATAGAATATCAGTGAAACCAAATAACCCACATTATATTTTTGCAAAGTCACTAATTAATCATTTTGGAAACATTTATGAAGAACATAGTAGATGTCAGAGATAGTTCAAGCACTGTAGATTTGGAGAAAAGAAACTCAGAATTGTACAACCGAGAAGGTCATATGCGACTTGTACTTCAAGGAATGCCAATGGAGTTACCAAATATAAAAGTAGAGAAGGGCATTCTATTCAAAAGTGACAGACCGAACAAAGGAACAGAGTTTGAAATACTGTGGAACTTCAGAAAATACAAAGTAAGACTTTGTGACTAGAATATAATTTTCATAAAGAGAAATAGAAAGATGAAATAGCAATAAAGCCAAAGCATCCTATGAGTAATCCTAAAAAATGTGGAATTCATGCTATAGGAAATAGAGGACAATCATATAAATAAGCTGTGTTTTATAGATAAAACAAGTGGCAGCAATGTTTATAAATAATGTTGATGAGGAATGATTTGAAATGGTTGGAGTAGAGGTTAGAGACTAGTTAACATGGAATACATTGTGGGAGAAAGAAGGGCCAGTCCTAAAACATAAATACTTATTCTAAATAATTTTAACTACAAGGAAAAGCTATACACATCATGTTATAAATAAAGCTTAGAACAAATAATTACAAAAATAATTGATTAAAAAAGGAAAACATCAAAAAAGAATGGATTGAAACAAGAGAAAAACAGATGGAAAACTATTAACAAAATGACAGTAGTTATGTCCTCACCTATCAATAATTATTTTAAGATAAATGGATTAAACTCCAAAATTAAACACTTAGAGTGCTTAAATGGATTACAATAACAAGATCCAGTGACTTGCTGTCTACAAAAGATTCACTTTAATCAAAGGAACATATATGTTTAAACTGAAGTGCTATAAAAAGATATGCAAAAAATAGTAACCAAAAATAAAGTACTTATATCAGACAAAATAGACTTAAAAAGTAAAAATGACAACAAAAAACTCTCCTTAGAAATGAAAAAGATAATTAATGATAAATGTTCAATTCTTACGAAGATATAACAATTATACATATTAATATATACATACCTAGTATCAGATAATCTAAATATTAAAGTGAATTTTGGCAGATCTAAAGGGAGAAACTAGTAGCAATAAAATAATAGTAGGACACTTCAATAATGACTATAGACATCCAGGAATAAGATCCGTAAGGAGACAGACTCCTTGAACAACACTGTATTCCAACTGGACTTCAGGGACATATCCATAACCTTCCCTGGAACAACAGCAGACTATTCGCCTGTTTCACCTACGTGTTCTTAGCAAGCACACATAAAACATTTCTAAAAGATAGGTCACAAAACAAGTCTTAAATTTAGAAAGATAAAAATCATGCCATGTATCTTTTCAGACCTCAGTGGACTAAAATTAGTAATAAACAGTAGGAAAAAAAGGAAAATTCACAAAGATGGATAATAAACAACACACTATTGATCAAGGATTGGATCAGCGAAGAAATCAAAGAGAATTTTTAAAATGTTTTGAAGCAAATGAAACAAAAAAACAATATACCAAACAAAACTTATGAGACACATCGAAAGTAGTACTGAAAGGGAAATTTAGAGCAGTAAATGCCCACATTAAAAAAAAAGATCTAAAATAAATAAGCTAACTTTATAACTCAAGAGATTAAAGGAAGAACAAAAGCTAAAGATAAAGTTTGCTAAAGGAAGGAAATAATAAACATTAAAGCATAAATAGAGAATTTAACAATTAAAAAAATCAAAAAACTGAGGGTTTTAAAACAATTAACAAAACTGACAAATTCTTACATAAACTAAGAAGAAAGGAGAAAAATGATTTAAAATCAGAAATGAAAAGGGAGGCATTCAAATGTATTCTTCAAAAACAAAAGGATAAGAAAGGACTTTTATGAACAATTGCATACCAAAAAATTGGAGATTCTATAAGAAAAGAATAAATTCCTAGAGACATGCAGCCTGCCCAAGACTCAATTAAGATGAGACAGAAAGTCTATTGAATAGACCAATAACAAATAAAGAGATTAAATAGGTCATCAAAAACCGCCACCACACACACAAAATGGCCTAAATGAGCTGATTTGAAAGGTAAATTCTACCCACTCAGAGAAGAATACCAAGTTCTAAATTCTTCTAAAAAAAACAGAAAAAGAAAGGGTATTTCCAAATTTTTTATGATACTAACAGCACCTTGAGGCCAAAACCAAAGAAAAACCGTACAAGCAGTGAAAAATTACAGGCCAACATCCCTGATGAAAACAGATGCAAAAATCTTTAATAAAATGCTAGCAAAATTAAATTGATAGCACTTCAAAAAGATTGTATACAATAAGCAAGTAGTATTTATTAAGGTTGTTTTAATATATGTACATAAATTTAAAATGTGCTCCACCACATTAACAAAATGAAAGACAAATGAATGTGATCATTTTAATAAGCACAGAAAAAATTGATAAAATGCAACATCCCCTTCATGGTAAAACTTGCAACACATTAGATATGGAAGGAATCTACCTTAATACACACACACACACACACACACACGTATGAAAAACACATAGCCAATATAATAAACAATGGAAAAAAAAAAAAAACCCACCTGAAAGGTTTTGCCTCTAGGATCCAACCCGAAACCTGGTTCCTACTCTCACCACTTCTATTTAACATTGCACTGAAACTACTAGCCAGAGAAATTAGGCAAGAAAAAAAAATCTAAACTGGAAAGGATAAAGTAAAATAATCTCTATTTGCTTAATAAGGGACGATCTGATTTGTAGAAGGCCCTGAACACTCCAGAGAAAATCAAACTTAGAATTGATAAAACAATTTAGTAAATTTGCAGGATATAAAAAAAGGCATAGTGATGTATCTATACCCTAACAATGAACTTTGCAAAAATCAAATCAAAGAAACAATCTCATTTACAATAGCATCAAAAAGAACAAATTCCTTGGAAACAAGGAGGTAAAATATCCATACATTAAAAACTATAAAACATTGATAGGAGAAATTTAAGAAGACACAAATAAATGGAAAGACTTTCCACATAAATGGATCAGAAGAATTAACATTGTTAAAATCTTCATAATACACAAACAATTAACAGTTTCAATTCAATTCCTATCAAAACCCCTATGGTATTTTTTCAAAGTAATTAAAAAAAACCCTAATATTCAAATGAAGCCACAAAAGATTTCTAGAACAATACTGAGAAAAAAGTATAAAAGAAGAAACCGGGAGGCACTACACTTTCTGATTTTAATATATATTATAAAGTAATAGTAATCAAAACCATATGGTACTAATATAAAAATAGATGAACAAATGTAACTAGATGGAGAGCTCAGAAATAAATCCATTCATATCCAGTCAACTAATCCCCAACAAGCTTGCTCAGAGCACAAAACAGGGAAAGAATAGTCTTCAAAAAAGGTTTTTAGGAAAACTAGAATACACATATGCAAAAAAGTGGAATTGTACTTGTGTACATCAAGCACACAAAAAAATGCAAAATGGACTAAAGGCTTCAACATAAGATCTGAAACCATAAAAGTCCTAATAGAAATCATAAGAAAAGAGATCCTTGATATTGTCTGAGTCAACAATTTCTTGGATATGATATCAAAAACACAGGGAAAAAGCAAAAATAGACAAGTTGTACCACATATAAGATACTAAACAGCTGCACAGTACAGGAAACAATGAAAATGCATCCTACACACTGGGAGACAGCATTTTCTAAACCACATACCTGTAGAGGATTAAGGGACAAAATATACAAGGAACTCGTACACTCTAATAAGAAAAAAAACTCAATTAAAATGAACAAAAAAATTGAACAGAAATTTCTCTAAAGAAGACATGTAAATATCCAACAGTTTATAAAAACATTCTCAAGATCATTAATCACAGGAAATACAACCTAAAACCACAACGAGATAACATCACACCTCTGTTATAAAAGCTAATATCAAAAATGATCTGTGTTTTGAAACTCTACTTTTATTTATATAATATTAGTTGTCTATTTTTTGAGACTTTGGGAAAAAAATAGGAAGTTAACTGATAACTTCATACTGAGCCTCACAGCAAAGCACTCTATAATGTCTTATTTGACAATGCGAACGTTACTGTCTTGGCTGTGATGCAGTAATCATCTGTTTTCTTTTCTGAATGTATTTATCTTTGTTCATTCTTTATGTGGTTTTTATTTCTAGTCCTTATCTTAAACATTGTTATTGTTATTAAATTTTAAGCCTTTTAAATTCTGTGAAGACAAAAAGTGTAAACCTAACACATGTATATGTAAAAGTAAAAAGAAAAATAAATTCAAAAGTTCATTGTTGGCAAGGATATGAAGAAAAAAGAAGCCTTGTACCTTGTTGTCGTGCATGTATATTGATACAGCCACTACGGAAAAGAATAAAGGGATCTCAAAAAATTAAAAATAGAATTAGCATATAATCAAGCAATCTCAGTTATAAGTACTAATCCAAAAATATATAAACAATATTTTATATATGTATATATGTACTCTCATGTTTATTGCAATATTATTTATAATAACCAAGACACAGCAATAACCTAAGTTTATGTCAACAGATGAGTGGATAAAGAAATTGTGATGTGGCTCGGCACCCGTAGCTCAATGAGTAGTGCACCAGCCACATACATGGAGGCTGGCAGGTTCAAGCCCAGCCCAGGCCTACTAAACAACAATGACAACTGCAACCAAAAATAGCCAGGTATTGTGACAGGCGCCTGTAGTTCCAGCTACTCAGGAGGCTGAGGCAAGAGAATCTCTTAAGCCCAAGAGTTTGGTGTTGCTGTGAGCTGTGACGCCACAACACTCTACCCAAGGCCACATAGTAAGACTCTATCTCAGAAAAAAAGAAAAGAAACAGTGATGTGTATATACATACTATGTACAATAGAATATTATTTACCCATACAAATGAAGGAAATTATGTCATTTGCAACAACATAAATGAATCTGGAGGAGGACATTATGCTCAGCAAAATAAGCCAGACACAGCTAGAAAAATATTGCTTGATCTCACTTATTTGTATTGAATGTGAAAAAGTTGAGCTCATAGAAGTGCATTGTAGAACAGTGGTTAGCAGAGGAAGTGGGTGGAGGAAACAGGAAGAAGGTGGTTGGTCAGAAGGTACAAAGTTTCAGTTATTTAGGATAAATAAATTCCAGAAATGAAATGTACAACATAGAGATTATATTGTTATATCATATATGCAGTATAATATACTATTAACTATAATCATGATTATATTATTAACTACACTATAATCACGATTATAGTTAATAATACTATATTTTATACTTGAAATTTGCTGAGAGAGTAGATCTCAACTGTTATCAAAAAAAAGTGAAGTGAATATATTGAGTAGCTTTACTGTAGTAAATGCGTACATATACAATGTAAGTATATTTATATCAAAATATCAAATTAAATTTCAATTAATTTGTTATTTAAAATATAAATAGCTTTGATACTTTCTTCCTAAGTGTGTTGCTTTATTTTCCTTGCATTCAAGAACTGCTTTCTATTTATTGTACAGTGCTATAAGATCTTGTGAGTTATCTTGATGGGGTGATCATTATTCCTTCTGTCATACGCTGTATTATTCATTACAAATAATACTTACTTATTATCTTGGAGATTTTGCAGTGTTTTCCATTTTTCAGTTCCCTGATAAAACATAGTAAATAAGATTATTATGAGATCCCTGGAAAACAAACCCCACACAACTTTAAATCCATTCTTTCTCATATAAGTACCTATTGCATGTTACAAATTGAACTAAGCTTTATAATAGTATAAATGGAGCGAGTAAAAATGTCTGACTAGACTTTATAAAATAATACAAAAATAAAAAGCTATTATTTTTGTGGCCCTAAGTCGTATCCTGTCTTCATACCAAGAAATAAATTTCAGAAACAATTCCAGTTTACAGCTATGTTTAAATTTGTTCTGAGTTCAGTACATGAATATGAAATAATGCTATGTATTTTATCCTTTCCTATATACTGCTCAAAATTTCTATCAGCCAAGCTACAGTTGGAAGATAAAGATGAACAGAGAGCAAACATAAAATTAAAAAAAAAGATTAAAAATATATCAACAAAACAAAGAGTCTGAAATGAAAGAAATGAAATTTAATAAGGAAAGATGAAAAATTTGGTAGTTTGGAAGTGTGATTGCAGATTTAAAGGGGAGAGGAAGGCATGAACTAGCAGGATTCCTTACAAAATAACCAAGAGGTTTTAATAGAGTTCAAATTAAATATGAGTCGGGTGCAATGTAACCAATAAAGGGGAAAAATGGCAAGCCATTTATAAAGAGGGGGAAATGCTTATGTATTGTACTTTGTTAGCAAATAAAAAATAATATGATGTCCAGGTAACATCTGCAGTATTTATGGACCTTTAAGGCCATACTTTAAGGGGAACATTGTCAAAGCGACCTTCTGATCAGATGTTTTAATCCATTTTTATAAGTGGAATATCGAAGTCTCCTACTCTTATTATATTGTATTGTTGTCAATTTCTCCATTCAGATCTGCCAATATTTGCTTTATACATTTAGGAGCTCTAATTTCAGATACACACACACACACACACATATATATATTTGTTGTATCTTCCTGTTGAATTGACCCTTTTATCATTATATAATGATCCTCATTTCTACAGACAATTTTCTTCACTAAAGTCTATTTTCTCTTATAAAACTACAGCCACTCCTGCTTTCTTTGGCTAAGATTTTTGGAATACTTCACTTCCAGCCCATGTGGACCCTTAAGTCTAACGTGAATCTCTTGGATCTTGGTTTCTTCAAAGCAGTTCATTCTTGACACTCTGTTAATTTCTAAAAATTTAACTGTGTCTTCTAAATTATCCAAATTACTGGCATATAATTGTTCATAAAATTATTTTACTAACTTCTTAATTTCTGAAGTATCTATTGCAGTAATTTTTCCCCCTACTTATCAAGGGCTCAGGCATCCACAAATTTCCCCAATTCTCCCAAACTCAAGGCCACGCTCTTAAAAAAGACTTTATACTCAGAGATTTTAAAGACCAGATTCACTGAAATATTTTCAAGATACTATACTATAAACCATGCTTGAGGTTTGTTTCCTTTGGTTTGTTGGTTCCTAATGTATAAATGTGGGTTAAAAGAAAAAGTAGCATAGAATTTTTAAAAACTAGGGATTTATATGGGTTAAAACTAAATTAATTTATCTTTCAATGTTGTACATTTATCTATCGTTCAACGTAGTACATTGCCCAATGTACATTTTTCTCTTGCAATTTTCTTATTAAGCTGGAAAGAATCTCAGCACAATCCAGGCTGGCTTTTTTATTACTCAGATGAGAAACTGCATGCCATGGAGGTGAATAGAATTTTACAAGACAACACAGCTAGTAAGAATATAATGAAGGCTAGAATCCCAGCTCTACCAGCTTCCAGAGGAAGTGAAACAGCTTCTCAAACACTTATGTATAGTATCCCATTATCATTCCGAAGTTGTTAAAGAGATATATCTAAGATGTTTCTGTTAAAATACTTTTGTATCCTTTTAGAACTCATTTCCCTTGGTAAGGTGGATACAGGATAATACAAACATTATAAGGTAAAGAAAGGATGGAAAAGCACAAAAATACAACAAAGAAATGGTTGTCCGATAATTAAAGAGGTCAGAATAATTAGGCTATTAGACTACTTAACATTGTTTTACCAATTTCTAATGTTAATGAAAAGTAAATTTTTTTTATGCCAAGGCAAAAAATGAATGGCATATTTTACTGGTAGAAGTTTATGTGGAAATGAAAGATAAATGAAACCAAATACAGTTATTAGAAAGCAGGAAAGATGAAATTGATAAGGCCCCAGGAATAGGAAATGATCTTGACCGAGACTATAGAATTAATAGGAAATATCTATTAGAAATTTTTCAAGATAATTTAAGTTTCAAAAAGTAGTTGGGAATATGTAATTTTGTCGATAAGGCATCATGCTATATGTTTTCTATGCATATAAGTAAATAAATGTGTATTTTATAATTATTTTATTAATTTTTAAGGTTTTTGAAAGATGTAGCTAAGTATTTGTATATTTGTCTTCACTACAGGGAATTGTCTTCTATCTAGTAGGTTATGAATAAATGATTATGAAAAACAATAGTAATAGTTTATGGTGACTAATCATGCCATACCTAACGCAAATAAATGATAATAATTATGATTTCCGGGCAAGAAGGGAGATTAAACAACCAAAATTTGCTCCAACTGATTATCCAGAGGGCAGTACTTGGGGAATACAAATATTTCTATTGCTAGACAAGTATACTCTGTACTCAAAATAAGTAGTCCAATAATAAGTATGTCATTAATGTATTACTACCAAAATTGTACTATTTTTACTTTCTATCATTCCACATTTAAATAAAAATATCTAATGATTTGTCTATTTCTTATAACAAGAAAAAAGAACCAGTTTGGGTGGCATCAGTGGCTCAAAGGAGTAGGGCACCGGCCCCATGTGCTGGAGATGGCAGGTTCAAACCTAGCCCCGGCCAAAAACTGCAAAAACAACAACAAAAAAGAATCAGACATATTTATGGATATTCTGTTAAATAAACACCCCATTATAAATTAATACATTGTCTTTCTCATTACACCTGAGGACATTAGTAATATGTACCCTTACTTTAGAAACTGTCTGAAACCCTTAAATGATTTTGAATGATTTTTACATAAAAGTAATATGTCTAATTTTTACAAAGAAGAGAAACTCAAGACTGAACTATCCAAAATAATGTCTGCCAGTCCAAAAGAAAAAAAAAAGCAAAACAAAACTGGATAACTTAGTATCTTGGAAATGATCAAACAAAAAACATTTTATGTCAATAAACAAACAAAAAAAAATTGAAGATGTATCTTCAGAGAGGGGGCAAAACAGCAAAAGAGTGCTGTTGAGATGTACATTCAGTTCTATTAGGTTAGAAAAATCAATTCATACAAGTACGTAAAATACCAGACACATTTAAAAATGAGACAATTATTAATGCTACAAAAACAGCCATTTGCATCAGAAAGAAAATGTCATTATGGTACACTAGGTACTCAGCTATAAACTAAGTTTTCTTGTAAATAGAGAAAAGCATGGATTAAATAGCAACCAATGTGATATATAACAAATAAATTGGAAAATAGAGGCAAAGATGAAGTGAAAAATATTGGTGGGAGGGCTATGATAAAGGCTGAGTCCTCATATGCATAGTAAAACATGAAAACATACTACATGGAAATTTTTAAAAAGATAAGAAATAAAAGTTTAAATACACCCTTTAGAAACAAAGAAGCAAAAATCAGAAAAAGGAGCTTGAAGAGCTGAAATTTAATCATATCAGGAAATGTGATGTGGTAGGGGTGGGGGCAGGGGACCTTAATAATTCTCTTGAAAAGAGAAATTTTAAAGTAGAGGATGGTGGTTCTGGGAATCCTCAGTGAAGAGTGATTTACTTCAGAATTTATATCTCTAAGCAGAAGTTTATTCTTAATGTTTTTCCTTACTAGACTGAGAACTATAGAATTTTAATTCTGAGAAAAGGGGAAAAGAACATTGAATACAATTTGTTATGGCTTTGAAGCATAAGCTTAGCAAAATGAATAAACACAGTTATCCATCAATTTGATTAAATAAGTAAATTACACATGGAAATACACTCTGGCATTCTTTTTTAATTCAAGCTTCAAAATACAGGCTTCTGACATGTCTTAAAATATTTGTATTTCTGCATTGTTGTTTCTTTTTAATCTTCTAATCTTCAGATTGAGCCAGAATTTTGTCAATAGATTTGGTAAATCTTGAATTGAATATTACCACAAGATGGCACCTTTGAACATATTTCAAAATGTTGATTATGAACATCAAATGCCTCCAGCTGAAATGAACAATGAAGACATCTGCTATTCCTTTGCTGGTTTAAGAAAAATGTTCATATGATCCTTGAAAATAGAAGAAACGAAATTTTCATTTTGGTGGAGTTGGGTCTATGTAATTAACAAGCTCCATGTGGTTGAAATTCCCCACTAAATAAATAATACAAATGCATCTTCTTTATAGTCTAAAACTGTCATGTTATCTCCTTTCATCATGATCACTGATCATCCAGCCCTTCTGGACCACAAAATGAAGAGTGAGTGGCACAGCACTCCAAATGGTTTCACACACAGTATCTGACTAAGCCAGAACCAAAGACACTGATAATTTGTGACAAGGGTGAAAGGGCTGGCCAGCTGTGGGAACGGCTCCATTCAGCCTCTGAAAATGCAATAGTGAAAGTTGTGATTAACTTTGCAGTTGTACAGATATCTATTGCTTTCAAAACTGGCCTTATACAAGGCTAAAAGACAGAAATTCATTACTAACTTTGAAAAATTTCAATTTATACATTAGTTGCAATAAAACAATGAACTCCCATATACATTACACCTAGATTTACCAATTGTCAATATTTGGAATGTTTGCCTTATTCTATTTCTGTGTGTGTATGTATCTGTATGTGTATACAAAATTATTATAATAGTTTCCTGAACAAGATTGAAAATAGATAGCAATTACTAGGCCCCTTACATCTGGCTTCCTAAGAACAATGTGATTCTCTTATATTACTACAGTATTAACAATCAAGAAATTTATAATGGATATAATACTATCTATTGGCACATATCTCATATTCAGATATTCCCAATTGTTCCTATATTATAATTTAGAGTTAAGTTTTTAAAATAACCAACTTTGGAGAAGAAATAAAATTAGAGTGACATAAAAATATCAACCATATAACAGAAATGTAAAGAGTAGGAAAAAGGTGAGAAAAAGATCGTCTATCAAATTGTTTGACAAGAATATGGGGAAAAGGGCAAGGGAGGGGAGGGGAGGGTTGTGGAGGGGTGGAGGGAGGGTAATTAGTGGGATCACACCTACGGTGCATCTTAGAAGGGAATAGGTGAAACTTACTAAAGGCAGAATACAAATGTCTTCATATAGTGATTAAGAAAATGCCATGAAGGCTATGTTAAGCAGTTTGATGAAAATATTTCAGATTGTATATGAAGTCAGCACATTGTGCCCCATGATTGCACTAATGTACACAGCTATGATTTAATAAAAATTTTTTAAAAAAAGTCAAAATCTGTTTGTGATAGGAACGCCTTTGGACTAACTTTGACCCAAAGGGCGGGCTTCCTGTGGCTTCTATTTATTAGCAACGCGTCCTGGAGTGATTGTAGCATTTCTCTTAGCCTCAATTTTCTCATCTGTAAAATAAGGGAGATTCTTACAAAGTAGGGATTTTGAGAACATCAAAAATGATAAGGTAGCTACATCCGCAATACCTAGAATGTAGTAAGTGCTTAATCAATTTTAACGTCTATTCCTAGAATCATGAAAACTTAACTCTTTCCAATAACCTTTAAAAAAAAAATGGTTTGGCAAAAAAAGAAATGTATGCTGCAAAGTTCAATCTCTTGGTTCGCGATACCATGTTGCACACTGGTTTCCAACTGAACGCGCTCATCCCACGGCCATCGAGGGGCACGTCACAGCTAATTATCTGTCATCACGCCCTGTTGCATAGACAGTACCCTGCCTGCTGCTGCTGGGACCTCTGCGCTGTCTGTTGATTCATTTGCATCGCCTCCTGAGCGTCTCTGCTGTGTACGGATCACACAGAACGCAGCCCAGGGGCCAACTGGCAGGCCCATCTGAATTGTGGAACATATCTGAGTCCCCTCCTCATTACTTAGTGAGTAATGTGGGGGATGTTCCCTGGTTCACACACCCTGGCAATGTAAACGGTCATCTGCTGCCTCATCTGCTTCTCAGGCGTCTGGGGTGCAGGAGCAGATCGGCCGAGGAACTTCGCGAGCACTTATGCAAATAGCTATGGGAGCTCCTGGGTTTGGCAACATTCCTTTCGGAAGCTCATTTGTGGCTGCACCGTCTGCCTCTTTTGTGCTTTCACAGCTTTGTGAGGCAACCTCAAAATAGATCCCTCCAATACTCAAGTTGTATTTATGTCCCTTTACCGTGGAAAGACTAAACCCTTTCCAATACGTTTAGTGGTCTCTGTTCAGTGTCTGAGAGGCTGTGATGTTTTAATTTAAACTCCGAAATAACATGTATTTGAGACCCATCAGACTATGCGTATCTAGTTCTTATTCCTCAATTTAGACTAAATGACACAAATAAATTCTTACGGCATGTGTAGACAGAGAACAAGTCCCAAACTAAGAGGCATGCATGTATAAGTTTGTTCCAATATAAATAGCATTCTTCCAGATAACCTGTATAATGCTTTTTTTTTTTTTTTTGCGGTTTTAGGCCGGGGCTGGGTTTGAACCCACCACCTCCAGCATATGGGGCCGGCGCCCTACTCCTTTGAGCCACAGGTGCTGCCCCAACTGTATAATACTTTTAAAAATGAAACAAATCTGTTTTGAATTTTTTAATTACCTTTTTATTACTAACTTCAGGAAGTAACTAAGATATTTCTAAGTGAGAAGGGTACAGTTTAATCACAGCATGCATTCTTATTTCATTAATAGGTGAAATTTCTAAATTTTTCCTTCTATTTCCTCTACATTATGGTATAATTTTTACTATGTGATATTCCTACAGAAATTAAATTGAACGTCTGTTTGGAAAAGACGGGGGAAAAGTAAACCATTATAAATCAGCTCTAACCATGGGAAAGTTTTTCTACAAAAAAATGTAAAAAAAAAAAAAAAAAAAAAAAGGCAGTAAGTGATACTTAGAGCTGACATCCTCTAGGTGTCAGTATAGTCCTAGAACTTTCAAACCTTAATGGAAAAAGAGCGCAGTAAAATAAATGTTTATTGCCAGTCTATACTATTTATACATTTGAAAGATTTTTCTTTTGAAAACTGAACCAAATTTGCAACTATGAATGTTCATCTGCAGATGACAGAATGGATTTTGTACTAGAAAGAACAAAATGTGGTTATGATATATTTCCACAAACACACACTGTTTTCTCCATCTTTTTTTTGGCATTGAAAGACCCTATCATTCATGGTTAGATATCATAACTTACTCTGTCCTGTATACACACATTAACATTTTAAAACCTCACTAAACATTGTCCTAAATAATCATTGATACCTATTACAACAATGGGACTCAATATGTCCATCGGCATGGAGTTTAGCATTATATCTTGATCACCAACATGTAGATTTGTTTAATTAGACTGCCATAGAATTTTAAGAGTAATATAACAATATCCAAATATTTTAATGAGTGTGTAGTTGATATCTAACATAATATTCACGCTACCAAAATGCTGAAATACTGATTCCTCTAGCCATATCGAATCCTTCCCTATATTCTCTCAAATGTTTCCTCAGTCGATTGTAGATCCCCTGGTGACTCCTGCTGATCAGAGCAATGAAGCAGCAGTGACATCTATGCACCTATGTATTTAGTGTGCTTCACAAATTCATTACATCTTACCACATAGTTTTGCTCCAAACTTTATTTTTAAAGTGTCAAATCCCCAGAATATTAAAAAAATGAATAGCCACATATACTTTATTTATTGTAATAGAGATTTTAGGATGTTCTATTTCTCTGAATAAATACCATGACATGGAATTTTAGGTAAAAGATACTTCTGAAAAGCTAATGGAAATCATTGTTAAGCAAAAACTTGGGGAACATAAATGACCCTGCCAATGTTCCATGAGATCCTTGATCCAATTTTTATGAACTCAAGGGGTGTATGTATGTATATATGTGTCAGAATGTTAGAGAGCTCGATAAGGTAGACCCTCACAACCAAAGCAATGAGGAAAGAATACTCAGTTGACAGAATCGTCGAGATCCCTCTCAGAGCTCACAGGCCAAAGCTGGGGCAACCAGTATCCTTACACACCCAGGGCACTTTGTGTCTCATAGTTCTAACATGACACTGCTATCTGAGGACGGAGCAAACTACGGAGAAGCCAGTCCATAAGGGTCTGGAGGACATCACTGGAAGATTCAGAAATATGCTTCCAATGACCTCAAAGACAACGCCCTGCAATTAGAGCAAAATATGAAGTTGTCCCTTTCTGATTGTAAGAAACAAAAGTTAAAAAACAAAGAATCTAAGCTGAACATACACCACAATCGAAGTGACTCTGCCTACTAAATACACATAACTGAACATTTATTTATTTCTTAGTTTGAATAAGTGACAAATTATTAGCCATTCCTGGGCACCAAGATTGCCATTGTAGTATAGACAACTCTACTGAGATTATAGTTGAAGAGTGAAGTTCTCCAGAGAATGTAAATGGAACTTTGCTAACTTTTTTTGAGGCTTTTTGTTTGTTTGTTTTATTTTTCCTTTTGTCAAAACATTTAAAAAGTTCTAATTTTGGATAAGTAGAGATTGTAAGGAATGTCTTTGGAGAGCTCTAGAACAATTATTTTATAAATTTAAAATACGATTTTTTTACTATAACAAATTATCATAAACTTAGTAGATTAAAATAAGATAAATTACTTTTTCTTCAGTTCTGGAAGCCACAATCAAAATATCAATTTCACTAAACTGAAATCAACCCTGTAGTTGGGCCTGAGCTCCATCTGGAGGCTCTGGGAAGATCATTTTCCTTCTCTTTTCCACCTTCTAGAGTGTCAAATCCTGCATCCCTAGCTTGTGGCTCCTTCCTCCATCTCCAAACCCAATGGTTGCTTTTTTCTCTCTGAGTCTGCTTGCATTTGCTTCTGTTACTTGGTCTTATTTGCTTCAGTCAAATCTGTCTGCTGCCACCTTATAAGAAAATTTGTGATTGTATTTAGAGCCCATGCAGACAATCTAGGACAGTGGTTCTCAATCTTCCTAATGCCTCCTAATGCCACCACCGTTTAATACAGTTCCTTATGTTGTGGTGACCCCCAACTATAAAATTATTTTCGTTGCTACTTCATAACTGTAATTTTGCTACTGTTATGAGTTGTAATGTAAATATCTGATATGCAGGCTGTATTTTCATTGTTACAAAGGGGTCGCGACCCACAGGTTGAGAACCGCTGATGTAGGATAACAGTCTCTCAGTCTCAAGGTCCTTAACTTAATCATGTCTGCAAAATCTATTTCAGCATCTAAGGTAACAGTCACAGGCTCCAGGGATTAAGACCAAATGTCTTTGGGGACTGTTTTTTAGCCCAGCAAAATAATTTTTTTGTGTGTCCATTTTAAGAAATTGGCTCAGTTATGACCAAGAGAGAAAAATGAGGCCTATTCCAAAAATCTTCATTTGCTTCATTTAATTGCCATGACAAGTTTATTCTTAGCCTTTTTTTTTTCTGTCACTGATAGAAAACACTGTAAAACTGACTGAAGATTTCTGCCTTTTGATCATAAATCTCCTGTGCAGTTTCCTGCTGTCCAATTATTTTCTCTTCCCTCCACCTGGAATCTTTATTTTCTTCTATATTTACACTCAAAGTATGTCTATGACAAATATTTTCCTTTCAATGTTTAGCAGAGAATTTCAAATTCTTCTCCTTCTACCTAGTTCGTTTGTCATCCTTTTCTTTAAATGTTCATGTTATCAAAATGGCTTTGGGAGTCACAGTTTTCAGAGGAAAGGTTAACTCACCTGCCCTTGGAAAAAATGTCTGTCAGAGTTCAGAGTCCCATGGGGGCTTCCTCAATACATTGCTTTGCAGGCTGTAAGCTCTCTTTCGGTGGCTTCAACCATTTCCATAGTTTCAATCACCGTCATTAACCTAATAGTCCCCACATCTCTATATTTAGTCTTAGCCAGGACCCTGAGCTTCAATTTCACATATTTAGCTGATGGTTAGACAAATCCATTTGACTAGCTCTCAAGAATATCAAATTCCATATATCCAAAATATAACTACTTCTTTTCCCTACAAGAAAAAAGACTCATCCTCCTTCAC
The DNA here is from genome assembly GCA_963574655.1 of Perodicticus potto. Taxonomy (NCBI): domain Eukaryota; kingdom Metazoa; phylum Chordata; class Mammalia; order Primates; family Lorisidae; genus Perodicticus; species Perodicticus potto. Next base: position 60,419 of record CAUYRH010133377.1, read on the forward strand.
CTTGTCCTTCAAAGTGCTATCATCCATGAGTCACCTCAGAAGAATCCTGAAGGCCACCTGGATTCCTTCTTTCTCCTTAATCTGCCAACCTGTCACCTCATCTTTATAATGAATATACACCATGTCTGCCCTTTTATCCTCTAAACTATTTTTCAATTCCTCTCTCTTTCTCTTCCTTTACCACTGCCTAGTTAGATCTCTCCAAAGCTCAACAAAAGGCCTCAGATATTTTCACTGTGTGAAACTTTCAGGATGTTAGAAAGCACAAATGCTACATCAGTTATAAAATCACCTGAAAGACACCACACGTAGGGAAATGGGCAATTGTAATATCTTACAAAATATTCTCTATGTGTTGGCCATCTCTTTGTAAAATTTTGTAATGAATATTTTGTAAATAGAAGTCCATTTAGCTATAATTTCCCATTTTCTCTATGTATGGTGACTTTATGGGTGTCCTTTGGGACACCCTGTATATATAGTAAATCCTTAAGTTGAATAAATTAATACTACGATACAAGTAAAGCTGTGCTATTAATGAGATAATTCTAAAACTTATTAAAAAATTCAGATTGTATTTCAGGAAATATTGCTAATACTGAAATATAAGTTTAAAATGCTTTGATAATATCTTCTTTCAAAACTATCAGTGTTTAACTGAAACTGTGCAATCTCATTTGCAGATAATATTAAATGTCTATAATTGGGACTCTCCAATGGGAATCCAATACCGGTGACCTTCCTGTGACTCTCCCCTGCCCTGCCTTTTCCTCACTTGTAGAACCAGAAGGCTAATCCTACAAATCTATCCTCCCCTCCACCAACAGAGCAATCTACTAAGTCCTGACTAACTCTCCACCCCATTTACAAGAGTAAAGTAAAATCTCCTTAGCATGGCGTCCTCTGCCTTCTGTGAACCAGTCTGTGATAGCTCTACAGGTTCATTTTTGCCTATTCCATCTCCCAATTTTAAGTTCTCTGACTATGAATTGCTTTTCTGAAAAACACAATGCTTCTTCTTAACGTCTGTGTTATCATTCATGCTGTTTCCTCTGGTCTACCATTTTTGCGCCTAGCTACTCCTCAGGGATGCACCAGACAGGATTCATTCCTACAGGTATCTTCTCCTGACCACCTGCAAGGGTGTGATCCGCCTACAAGGCGCGGTCCTCTGGGTCATGGTTCTCGTCTGAATTGTAATTTTCCCAAGGCATAACCTTGGCAGTTTTCATGCCTGCAGCCTCTCAAGTCTGTGTTCTATGAGGGAAGAAATCACATTTTACTTATTTTTGTTGCTAGGTATGCTACAGGTTACCTAGGACTGAATGGAAGCAAGGATCTATTTTTCAAATTGAACAAACTGTGTTGAGAATTTAGGTCTTGCTTTCACATCTTCTCACCGCCAGCAGGTGGCACTATTTTATTCTCAATAAAGACCAAAAAGCAAAAATAGGACCTCAGGCAAGGACGGTGTTCAGTTCGTTATCTTCACCTACGTGTAGACCCATGCATGTGTTTGTGCATTTGTAGAATAGCACTCTTCTCAAAAGTACCCATTACTAGAGCAAAATGCCGATGGTCAAGTTGATATTTCCTTTACAATGTTTACAAAAGCAAAGTTGAAAAAATATTAAATTAGTGGGTAGTTAATTGAGATTTCTTTAACAAAAGGGAACTGGTGACCTTTTCATCCATGCTGTTATAACCCAAGGTAGTGGTAACACTGAATTTCGGTGCTTGGGGTGATGCCGGTATTACCCAACTAGTGAGACAGAGGACAGGAAGACTGGGGGCTTATTAGCAAGGAGACCTTGCCCAGTGCAATTTTCTGACAATATTTTTGGTCGTTCACCACCTCAGATATGAAATCTGGATAATAAGGCCTGCCTTCAAACTATGATGTGAAGGATTAAACATTCTACAGTCTCTAAGACACTTAAAGTATCCTGCACAAAGAAAAACTAAGATTCTGGTGATGATGACAATGATGATCACAGACACCAGGAAATTTGGGTGTATCGTCCAGGTTGGCCGTTTAAAGAATTCAAACAGCTTTTTGGTTTCAGTGCTGTCTGGACCAGAACCTGTTTCAACCACTTTTTTCTTTCTTTTTCTTTTCTTTTCTTTCTTTCTTTTCTTTTGTTGGGCACAGAGTCTCTCACTCTGTCACCTTGGGTGGGTAGAGAGCTGTGACATTGTAGCTCACAGCAACCTCAAACTCCTGGGCTTGACCAAGCCTCTTGCCTCAGCCTCCTGAGCAGCTGGAACTATAGGCACCTGCTACTTTTTGAAGTCTAACAAATCACCTAAGCCTCATTTTTCTTAGCTATAAAATGAAAGTTGTAGAAATCCTTGCCTCGTGTGGTTGTTAGAGGGATTGACTTACATGTTACCCGTTAGTCTAAATAATACCAGTAGAGCAAGAACAGTAAAAGCCTAAGTGCGGCAAAGTATTTGCCCAAAGTTTTATCCTCTAGTCCCAAACTGTGGTTCAAAGCTAACATTTCAGTTCAGAATGCTGATCCTACTAATGGTGCTGGGTTCAGAGAAATTATTTTTCGATCATTCAAAATGGGATTTAGAAATTAAACTTAATGTGTATTTTGTGACCTCTCTCTCTCTTTCTTTCTCTGCAAGATCCTCTTTTCCTTTAAAGAAACAAAGCCCTCCTCCTGATCCGAAGATTTACATGGCAAATGCAGCTGTGAAGGTGCTGCCTGAATCCCCAGGCTCCTGCTTCCTCTAGTTGAGTGAAGATGTTTTCGATAATAAAGTCATTGTTAGCAATATCATACTTGAAAATTCTGCTATTCCTAAATTGAGATTAGTACCGAGTAACCGCAAAAGAAACAAGAGATCTGCAAGTGGTGCATGTGTGTTTATAGCAAAAGTGTTCATAGGCAAAAAGTGGAAACCTAATAAACACATGTATATGTAAAAATTAAAAAAATTTTGAAAAAGAAAATCATCCCTTCTTAATATTTTTTATTAGTAACTAGTGTCTGCTTGGGTGTCAACTAGTCTAACTAGCAGACTGCCTAACACTTCCATGGTTGGAACACAAAAGCACAGGGAAGTGAATATTTGAGCACATGAATATCTCCCTCAGTAAGGAGTTAATTCCAAAAATTCCACAGCTAAAGATTCATTCTTTTGACATAAAACCTTTGACCCACTGGTAAACACATGCCCGAGCAGGTGACTCTTGAAGTCTTATTTGCACGTAAATATGAGTGATGTTATCAGATTCTTTCCCCTTAAACCAGTTTTAGAAAGGCAGGGTTGAGGAAACATAAGTATCTAAAACTTGGAAGGGGACGCAGGGGGTTGGCTTTTGGGGTACACTAATCTCATCATTTAATATACATAAACTCTTCTCAATTATGCAAACTTTCCTATTTTTAATGTATTTATACTAATTTTATAGGTAAAGCGAAGTTCAGAGGGGCCAAGTAACAGCAAGTGGTAGAGGTTTTATTCAGATGAAAATCTATATCCACAAATCATGTACAATCGAGGGTGACATTAGAACATTTTGGTCAAGTGTAGATTGAGTATGCTATAACAGTCCCACAAGACTATAATGGAGCTGGAAAATTCCAGGCTACTATAGTGCTGTTATAACCGTCTTGAGGACTGTCTTGAAGGTCATAGTGCAAAGCATTGCTCATATGGTAGTAGTGATGCTGGTGTAAACAAACCTTCTGCCCTGCCAGTCATATAAAAGTCTGATACAGCTGTTAGGCATAGTACCTAGTACTTGATCATGAAATGAACAACAATTTTACTAGTTTATGTATTTACCATACTATATTGTTTTGTTCATGTCTTTTATTAACTCATATATAATTACTTGTCTACTAGTTTCTTGAAGCAGCAAGTTAGACAACATTTGCCACAATAATATCCATCAAAGTGGCTGGCCATAAAAACTCTAGCACCACGCTCATCTGAAGGACACTCTCGTGGAAGGCGACTAATTTTGCCATTCCCATCCAGGACAGCCAGCTTAACCTTTTTTCTCTTGTACCTATTGTTCTTAGGAGTGGTGTAAGACTTTGTCTTCCTTTTCTTAACACCACCCGAAGTCTTAACACAAGATGAAGAATGGAGTCCATTTGAATTTTGTCGTCAGACAAAGTACGTCCACCTGACAGTTGGCAGCCAGCAAAGGTGAGTCTTTGCTGATCAGGAGGAATTCCTTCCTTACCTGGGTCTTTTTTATCCTAAAGTGTAACCCATATATATGTATTTATATATACATACTTTATACATTTATATATATAAAGTTAACTGCAAAACAACTTCAGACAGGTCCTTTGGAGATGTTCCAGAAGTAGGCTTTCTTCATGTCATAGGAGATGACAGTTCTCAGTGGGTGTTATTGCCCCTGGAGACAGTGGGACAAGATGTGGAGGTGGAGACAGACAGGTATGTTGATGAGCCTGACGCTGTGCAAGCAGGGCCTATTGTGTGTGTTTGGGTTTGGGTCTTAGTTTTTAATTTAAAAAGTTTAAAAAGTAAAAAAAAAAATCATAATAGAAAAAAGATTATAGATTAAAGATATGAAGAAAGAATATTTTTTGCATAGGTGTACAATGTGTTTGAGTTTTAAGCAAAGTGCTATTACAGAGTCAAGAAGTTTTAAAAAATTAATCAGATAAAAAAGTCACAGTGAGCTAAGTTTAACTTATTATTGAAGGAAAACAAAATCTCGTGTAACTGCAATGTAGCCTAAGTACCCAAAGTCTGCCGTCTTGCCCGATAATGGCCTAAAGCCGCTCACCACTTCATATCCACTCACCACTCACTGACTCAGCCAGTGCAGCTTCCAGTCCTGCAACCTCCATTCAAGTGCCTACACAGGTGTACCATTGTTAATGCTTTATACTACTCTTTTACTGTACCTTTTCCACATTTCTATATATAATTGCCTACAGTATGCAGTACAGGAAGATGCTGTACTGCTTTGCAGCCTAGGAGCAATAGTCTATGCCATACAGGATGGGCGTGCGGTAGGCTGTCCTGGCTCGGCGGGTGTAAGTAGTTTGTGATGTTCACAGAGGCATTTCCGAGAACGTATCTCCATTTGAAGTGACACATGATTTATACCCACAGTTGAAACTATGAGACCAACATAAGATTGATCTTATCAACGCTACTGTCCTGTGACGGATGCTCTGCCTTTCCCATTTCATATTTCCACAAGTCTTCCAAGTCGTGGACAGGTAAAGAGAAGGAATTCTTTAAATATGGAATTCTTTGTAAAATGGCATCCCTCATTTCCCAGCTCTTATCCACACATCTACCTCTCTTTCCCTCTCTTTGTCATTCCACAAATATAGTAAGTTTAATGTATGTAAGAAACTTGAAGGATGTGTTTTAACTTCTACCTTTCAACAGCTTTGAGTATTCATAGAAAATATGACAAATAGGAGTTCCTTTATGAACTTTTCCCCATAACAAAAATTATTTCCCTTGCTAGCCCAGCTGTTTTCTTTCTCCACTTAAAGCAACTAAAATTTTAAGATAGGTGGCAGAGAAACCTAAAATTATATTATACTTCTTTCCTTCACAAAATTGAATATAGACTTGAAACTGACCTCTGGTTATATTCTTTCCAAACTTTTAACATTGCAGCTTGACGTAACTAATGGCACTTTGCAAAAGTGATGGCTCTGTTATGAGGTTTTAGCATTTGTCACTGTCTTGACATAGAGCAAAACACATTTCGACTAGCAAAAGGACAAAAGCAAATATATCTAAATGCTTGGGAGGCAAATGTTAGTACAATGCCAGGCCAGATCTCATATATCACCTTCAAAAAGCAACCACTTTGTTGAAATTCAACCATGATATAGGATTGTTCAGTAATCATGATCCATGATGTATTTGCTTATTTGTCTAGAAATGTGCTTTTCTAAAGTGCTTTTTTAGTTGACTAATCAAAGAGACTATAAAAATAAACATTTTAAGTAAAGAATTCATAAGATCTGGAAAACATTTCATTTATTTGTTCATTGGTTCAATTTATTCAACAAGCAATATATTACAAGGGCTCTATGTCTAAGGTGTGAAGGCCTTGGCCCCTGGAAACTTATAAACAGTGTTTGATAAACAAATACCCAAATAACTTTGCTATGTAAAGAGTCCCAGCAAACTATGGTAAGAGTCAAATGCCTACAGGGGCCAGCAGGTCATAAAAATGAATGACATGAATAAGGAAATACACCCTTCTCAAAGGGCAGCTGTCATGCTACCTAAGGTCATTGTTATCACGCAAGTATATGTAGGGAAGAAAAAAGCATCTGTTATTTCTACCCATCTTAAGTCCACTGGCTGCAGCTGCTGTAACAAGATACATATCAACAAGATAAAGGCACAGAAATTTATTTATTCAATGTAAATTTTGGGTGACATGAGAGCCTTTAGAAGAATGAAGACCTAAAAAAAATGACTAAACCTGGGTGTTTTTTGTGCTAGGTTTGAGGAAAAGTGGACTGTTGTGCAGAAGTATGACAGCGTGAAGAGTATGAGTTCCATGTAATAATCGGGGGAACTTGGCCAGCCTTGTAGTTTGGGATCTTTCTTAGTGTCCTTCCATCTTTTAGATAAGGATAGCCCTTTCCTCTAGGAACAGGGAACATCCCTTTCACATAATGGTCTTTATCTTCTAGGGTAGAGTAGTGGGAGAGTCGATCAGAGATTATCCTGTTTCCGTCATTTTTGCAAACTCCTTCAGAATAAAATATTCAATATGCCAAAGTGCCAAATTTTAAGGTGACATGGACTGAGCCTCATTGTATGTAAGTTCAAGATTATCAGGTTTTATTATTTTTCAAAATAAAATTCATATTTATATGGAAATCTCCCAGTATTGAATTAGCATCAGTTACAATGTTTTTTTTAGAAATACTGTGCAATCTTAACAAAAACAAAAGAACGACAAAAAAATCAGCTTAAAAATTCTGTATAGTTTTCAGATGAGGAAAAAAAAAAAACCATATCTGACCAGCGTGACTTGGAAAGATGCTAAGGGCAGAATTTTAGTTGGGTCTAAAAAAGCAGATAAAAATTTCAAAAGATAGTAGGAATAATAAGCATGTCAAGTGAAAGCAAATTTTTTTAGACATAGAAGGCAGCTGGAAAATGTTATTTTTTAACTGTTTTTTATTTGGCATGCTACCTTTCCTGAAAGAGATTTGAAATGATTTAGAGTAAATGACACATGCAATAAAATTAAATAGATATAAATGAGGATGAAAGAAAAGACAACCAAACTGAATGAAATATTTGCAAATGACACACTTCATAAAATACTGTTATCCGAAATATATCAAGAAGTCCTACAACTCAAACATAGAAAATGAACAACCCAATTTTAAAATAGGTAAAATAATCTGAACAGACACTTCACCAAAGGGCATATAGAGGAAGCACATAAGCAAATGAAAAGATGTTTCACACATCATAGGTACCATGTCATTGGGGAAATACAAATTAAAACAATGATTAGATACCACTGCACACCTTTTAGAATGTCTAATCTCAAACCCTGACAACACCAAACGCTGGTGAGGGATATGGAACAACAGGAAGTCTCATTCATTGCTGGGGGAAATGCAAAAATGGTATAGTCACTTTAGAAGACAGTTTGGCAATTTCTTACAAAGCTAAACATAGCTTCACAACACAATGCGGCATTTTTACTCCTAGGTGTTTACCTACTGATTTAAAAATCTTAGGCTCACACAAAGATTTGCACAGGGATATTTCTAGCAGCTTTATTCATCATTACCCAAACTTGGAAGACATTCTTTAGTAAGTGGATAAATCAACTATGGTAACTGCAGACAATGGAATGATTTTCAGCAATAAAAATCTAAGCTATCAAGCCATAAAAAAGGTATTGAGGAAACTTAAATGCAAATAACTAAATCAAAGAAGCCAGGGGAAAAGGCTAAATAGTGTATGATTCCACCTTGTTTTCAGGAGAAAACAAGATTATGAAGACTGTAGAAAGATCAGCAGTTCTCACAGGTGCGTGGGAGGGAGAGAGAAACAGACTGAGCACAGAAGATTTTTAGGGCAGTGAAACTATACTGTGTCACACGACAGTGGTGGCTACATGGCATTGTGCACTTGTGAAAACCCATAGAATGTGCAACATCAAGATGAACCCTACTGAGCCACGAACGTTGGGCGATAATGGGACATCAATGTACGTTCACTGCCATAATAAATGGATCATCTGTGCTAAGGAATATTGATATTGGCAGAGTGTATATGTGAGGACAGACAGCAAATGAGAACTCACAATTTTGTGTGAACCTAAAACTCCTCTAAAGAAAATCTTATTAATTTATATTTATATGGAAACTCACAGTCACCTTCAAAGTCCTCACCTGAGCCATCTGGTGACCATGGTAATATTCAGCAGTGAGGTATGCACCACTCTTCTTAGCAGGAGTTTTTGAACTTAGTTGTCTGACCTTGTACAAGGACAGTGCTGATGGCTATTCCAGAAAAAGTTCAACAATTTCTCCAAAGGGTGGACTAGATGCTGGCATTGGTAGAGAGCTTCCCAAGGGGAGTACGTTGAGTGTGACCATAGTGGTATTCAGCAATGAACTGTGTAGCACTTTTTCTAGGATCAGTTCACAAATCTAATTGTCTATCCCTCATACAAGGAGTGTTTCAGTCCTACAGTACTGTTGAGGAAGAAGTAGAAGTAAATGAAACTGGGTGAAAGATATAGATAATTATGGTAATTGTCGAGACAAGCAGTCATAAAGCAGGGTGATATTAGCAGACTTCAGTAGGATACACAGGGGAAATAGAAGAAACAATAAGATTTGCAGCTGACTGAATGCTGATGTGTTTGGCATGAGATCTCACTAAATGTATTCATGGAAGCTGAGGAAAACTAAATCCAACTAGGTAATACTCAAGTGGCAAAGAGTCACTTGTAGCTATGTTTTCAGTGTCATCTCCTGTAACTTCTCATTTTTATCTTAGATGATATCCTATTCTTTCATGCCTCTGTAGCCTTGCATAATCTTTTCTCCAACTTAGTTCAGGGAAGAACTATCTTCCCTGACAGAGTAGGTTAAACCATCAGGTTAGACTGGCTGTGCAACTTTGGACAAGATAATTCCCTTTTTTAGTCTCACTTGATTTACTCCTATAATGGAAAGCATAAAACAAAAATAATACACACCTGACATGTTTGTGGAGGATAGGAATTGACATTATATCAAATACTATGCAGAATTACTTAAAACACAAACTGCAGCAATTTTTGTCTTCTCTCTTTGTGATGACCCTTAAACACACACACACACAGGCGGTCTCTGCTACGCTTCTTCACCCTCTACCCAGCTCCGCTTACAATTTGCTCTCGTGAAAAGACATGATAAAGAGTTTCCAATAAAAGTACTAAAACCTGATAGATAACCCATGAAGTGTTCTTTTGAGGTCTTTACCTGATTACACAGGATTTATGCCAAAAGATATTATAACTGCGGAATTTAATCAGAGGGTGATTGCAGAAGGTATTGCCTTGAGGAGCCATTTCTTGCGTTCCTTAAATGTTCAATACCCGTTGCTGTCTCCCTCCTTGCAAAGTCACCCAATCAACAAATTCTTCCTTACTACATCCAAGCCATCAAGGTCTTCCTCTCCCATGCTCTCGGTACCTGACCCGTGTTCCTAGTACATGAAAAGGTGTTGCTGGTGTCTTTCCCACCAGCCTGTGAGCTCCTTGAAGGAAGGGACTTTGTTTTTCACATTCGCACCTGAGGGCTTTGAGTGGCACCTGGAAAACCACACGTAATGACTAAATGCTTATTGAATAAATGATATGTAAATTACTGATAGCAAAACAACAGGCATTTTATTAATTTAGTGCAAGAGAATTCTGACCCTTCCTACGGTGGAGGCCACAACTATGAACATAAATATTTGGGGAGTATATTGGAATTGTCACGAATAAGTTTTGAACTATTTGTGATTTCTGTGTCAAGAGGAGGTATGGTCCTCTCTCGTTTCCTGCTCATACTATACCCCCCTGTGACCCTGAACTTTAAACATAAGGATTAGAGGGTGGCACAGCTTGTGGAATACTCAGTGGTCCCTAACTTCCCCTTGCTTATTTTACTTCTGGTGAACCACCTAGCAGAGTCAAGCCTCCTTCAGGAAAGTGAGCTTTGTTGCAAAGAGCTGCATGAATAATGTGCTCAGCTAACAGGCAGATAATGGCACCCAAAGATAAATATATTCCCACTCTACTCCCAGGAACCTTTGAATGTTTCCTGATTTGAAAATTGTGTTTTTCCAGATGTAATTAAGTTAAGGATCTTGAGATGAGAAAACTACCCTGGATTATCCAGATGGGCTGTAAATGCCAGGACAAACGTCCTTTGAAGTGAGAGGTCGTAGGAGGAGATGACAACGTGAAGATTGAAGGTAGAGATTTAAGCGACATGGCCACAGACCAAGGGGCCTCTGCAGCCCACATAAGATGAAGGAGACATGGAATGGGTTCTGCCCCAGAGCCTCCAGAAGTGTGGCCCTGTTGGCACCTGCGTTTCTGATTCTGGCCCACCCACCACGGGAAAATATCCCAGACAAGAGTGGATCTGAGCAGGCAATCCGTCAACGTTGATGAGCAACTTTACAAATTACCAACTTCCTTGTATTTCTCTTATGCAAAATGCTTTAGCTTTTCATTGTTTTGTGGCCTTTTTTCTCAATTTTTCCTCTGCTCCCTGTGGCTCTCTATCTCAGTTTCCACTTTCTTTTAGTTTCTGTTACATCATAATTTCAGCTCTCCAATATTCCTCATTTTCTTGATTCTACATCATGGAATTGCTCTTTTCATCCTCTGTATGTTAAGTCCTGCCTTCAGATACCAACTCATTTCATTATTTTTCAGTTCACAGTCCTAAACCCATGAAAATAATTGGCCCAGCAAACCAAAGATTAGTTTGGATCTGTTTCTCCTGCCTCAAATCCACAGATCCAGGCAAGGCTAGTTCCACTAGCTACATTTTGGGTCTCACAGGACCAACAGGGCTGGCTACGAAGGGATCCTTCCACAGAAATCTCACAAACATATAGCCCCCCTTAAATATAACTGTAGGTGTCATTCTGTGTGAAAAACATCTGCCATCCTACTTATGTTTAGAAAGTTACAAGCAGGCTGATGTGAGAATAATCTAACCACTGTCATCAGCATCAAAACTTTACTGTACTTATTGCTGCTAAAACCACATGGAAATTTTGTAGCCTTATGTTACCATAATAAGGTTCATTTTCATAGACCATTGGACAAGAGTTTTGCACGTGTATCACTGCAATGATTTTAACAGTAAAATAACACTGCTTTGGCTAATCTATTCTAATCACCCTTTGAATGTGCAGGAAAAAAAAAATTGGACATGTCAGGTCAGTTAACCACTAGACTTAAATGTGTATACATTCAAGACTCAAAGTTATCATGAAAATGGAATAGCTGAATATCTATTCACAGTTTTACATTGCTATGATTCTATGAGGTCATTTTAATAGATAGAGCAAGTAGCAAACCTATCTGGATTAGAACAGAATAAAAGATACTAAGGATTCTTCCTTTCTCAAAATATCTTAAGCAGAATTGTATTCAAGGCTCAGGAAGTAACAAAAATACATCTGGGGGGATTTCCTGAAAGTAGTTATTGAGAACCAATTTTAATTCAAAAAGCAGCAGCATTTGGCAGAGGAGAAGAACAACAGGATATAACTCTATGCACAAAAGCACATGCACACTTAACAGCAGAAAATATGGGCAATGGGACAAAGACCATTGTTTTACCTCCCCAATTCCATCTGCTCTCACTGCAAAGCTGATGTGAAATCTCTCCATGTGATACCTCTAGGCATGGAAACCAAGACAATGACACAAGGATAGAAAATTTAATAGTATTTAAAGTTTAATTACACCAAAATTTTGATCACGTTCCTAAATTTGTACATTAATCATTAGCTTTTTGAAATCTAATCACACTTCCCTGTGCTTTTGTATTTATTGCTTTTTAACTTTTTAATAAACAAATGTGTTTCAAAGAAACGATAAGAAATACAGCAAATTATGCTTTTTAATGAGAAATTATATTCAAACCATCAGATCATTTTGATGAAATATTTGCAGATTGCTTTTGAAAAAGTATTATATTTCCCCTTGTATATGTGTTATGTCTATCCAAGACAAGAAATAATTCCAGTTGCTTCAGTTTGCTTTTCCAATGTGGGTAGGATCTATATGAGCCTTTAGGCGGATGACCTGGTTCTGAGGTTGAATGTTTTGTTCTCTGCAGCTCACCTGCATCTACAAGTATAAAAACTTCAAGCTCTATGCAGTTCTGAGACCTACAGCAGCTGATCTGACATTCTAACTTCCTTATCAGGGGATAACCTCATTCACCTACCTCCCAGTGAGCTTGCTGACACTTCGGCACTTACAACATAAAGAATGAGCAGTTGAGATTCCCTCCAAACTCCCACAAGAGCTGTCCATCTTATATACGTTTTCCTAGCTGTAAAATATATTCCTACCAGGTGATTGGCTGAGCAATGACCCCACTGTGAAGGTAAGCCCCTGACACATTCATGTAGGGTCATCAAATTAGGATTCTGATGCCTTATAATTATGGCTTACACCAGCACACTAGTGGTTTCACTCTTTCAAGTGGCAAAACACCTGGAAGTCATAGACACTTCAGCAAACTTCCCAAGAACACTTGCATCTGCTTAAAATAAACAAATACGTTGTTTCATGCTCCATGAATAAGAATTTCATGCTGGACTTGTGGTGCCCCATGGGAAAGGTTTCAAAAATTTTGTGAGAGAAAAATTCAAAGTTAAGAAAACTCTATCAAACAAATGAATACATTATTTTCCTGTAACTAAGAAAAGATAAAGATTATGGAATTTTTATTTCAGGCATGCAACACAAGTGTTGCACCTGCTTATAGATTGTGAATGACTACAGTCCAATAAACATAGAGTCACACAAATAGTAACATGGGCAGAAAGAGTGGCCGCTTTGAGACGAATTACAGAAAGAAGAATCGTTATTTGCCCTCAGGGACACTGCCTTTAGGGATGCATGATGTCTTAAAAAGTTGTTTCTCAACATCAAAGTTAGAACAAAAATCCACTAACCAAAGAGAAATATAGTGAAGTTATCTTCAGTAAAATGAGACTCTGTCAATCTGTTCATGGCTATTACTCAATGACACCAATGCAGAAAATGTGTGGTCCTTTGGCTGAACAGGAGCATTTTGGTCCACAAAGACACAAAGTCTCTTCAGTTGCGCTCATGTGAAGCCATTGAACTTGACTGCATTTTGAAAGAAACTTAAATTCGTTTAATAATTCTGATAAAGTATTCCTAGAATAGGTTTTATATAATTATGATTATTTATGTGATGAAGTGCATTACCTTCCATTAGTGAGCTCATTTCTTAATGAGTCCAGCCTCTTTTCCTCTGAGATCCTTTCGGAATCCGAACCATGTGGTTGAGCAGTAACATCTGCTGCTCATTTTTAGATCTTCTTAATGGGACTTTTTCAGCTCTTAACGATGGAATAAGCTCATTTCATACATAGCCCTCATCTTCAATAAGACTCATTAAAAAGATTGTTTAAAGGTGTTTTCGAATTTTTTTTTTTTTTTTTTTTTTGTAAAAAGGCTGTAATTCTGCCTCCCATTTGAGTGTGGGTGAATGAGGAATGTTGTAAAACAAATGTGGGATAATTTTATCTTCTTGCCAGGCAGCAGCATTTTAGTCTATCTTCTCACAAAAACCATACTGAGAGAGCTGTTTTGCTTCAGAATGAGCCCAGGTCTCTCTGTAATTATTACTATCTCCACCAAGCCCCCCGTGTTGGAAAGCTGTTCTTCTCCTAGCTCTCTGCCCTGTCTCTGGCCATCCTGGACTCACACGTGTCTAGCTGGATAAGGAACGCTCGTGCTTCGCAAGATGACTGCTAGTGGTTTACAATGTTACCCCTAGGGTGACCTACACACACCTGCATCAGAGTCACTTGGGGGCGCTTGCTGGAAACAAGCATTGGATTGGATTAGTATTGGATTACAACTCAGATTGGCCAAAATAGTCTCTAGGGATGATGCCCAGGAATCCACCTTTTGCCAGATCCCCAGATGAGCTTGTAAGCATTCATCTGGGAACAACTGAGGAAGAAACAGAGTGATAACACTACAAACCAGAGATGACACCGGTTATCTAAATATGGTGGCTGCCTGTCCTTTGAAGACCAACTTGGTCTGAAAATAAATTAAAATGAAGAGGGTTTCAGGTTTTCTTTCTATTAATTTAGAAACCTGTTAGCTCAGTGAAATGCTTATCTTTATTGTAGATTAGATCCATCTGGGGTGTAGGATGTTTACATCCCAACTTAAAATTGACTTCACCGTGACTCTGCAGCAGAAATCTATGAAAGCATTTAATTTCAATTATATCATTAAACCTGTGTGTAACAGAATCGCCAATAGGAACACCTGGGAAGCAAGTTTTATTACAAATCAAGTTTTAAGTTTGTTGTCATTGGCACCAGGGAACCAGTTCTGTGGTTCTCCAGAAGGCTGTAAGAAAAACGTTGAATAAAGGGGATGTTTTCGTGGTGACATACACTTCTGTGCATGTTTTATAGCTCTCGGAACAGTACTTGATTACTTGTGGTGAGTTATACTACCTTTATGTAACAGCTATTTTTCCTGTGTGGTCATTTTCATGTTAATATGCAGCTTGTTAACTATTTCTTTAACTGCCAATAAAAAACGAACCTCTGATACATTGAGATTATGCCCAGCATAGCTGTAGGGAGATAGGGTGAGAGGAAATACAAAAAAGGATGAATGAACCAGACCCCTCATCTGACACTTGGTTTAGGAATCTGGTTCCTGACCCCACTTGTGACAGGGTAGTAGGAAAAGGAAACAGGGAAATGGAAAGTGTACCGCACCACAGGATACCCTGGTAGGCTAATCTTAGTATCCTGATACCTGTGTGATTGGATGAATATTTTAAATTTCTAACCCCTTATTTCCTTTAATATATAGAGAGGAATCAAACTGAAGTAACTCAAGGATCCCTTTACTGTCTAACGTACTAGCTCTAAAACAGAAAATTGCATCCAACTTAGTCAAAAAGTAAAGTAAATCTTAAGAGTAAATTAATTTAATTGACTTTATTTGTCATTATATGGAACAATAATTCAGACATTTTATGGATGAGAATATCTCTTATTCAAGAAAATATGAATCCTCTGTGATAGGATTCATATTTTTATTATCTATTTCAAAGCAGCATCAATTCCAATACTTAATAAAGTGTGAAATAAAAATTTAAAAATCTACTATAAATTTAGAAATACACTTCAATGCTATTTTTAATCATAGCAACATCTGCACCCTCTTGAAAAATAGTGTCTTTGGACATAACATGGAGCTGATTCAATGTAAAAGCAATTCTTAGTTTATATAAAGATTCTTGGATCCTTTGCAATATCACCAAAAATAACTCCAAAAATATTTGGAAACTCTGGGAACTACCAAAATAGAGATAAACTTGAGCATCCCCTAAATAGAAGTAGATCTAATTCATCTAAGGGAGACACCAAAAAATGGGAAACAGCTTCCCTCATGGTCAGGGAAGTCTTTCTGGGGAGGTGATAGTTTATCCCTAAACCTTAAAGTACACCAAGAACTTAGTACACAAATTTGGAGAAAGAACATTCCAGAGAGAGGGTGTGGCATGTAAAAGTCTGCAGGTAGGGTATGCTGTCCTTTCAGTGAAAGGGGTGAATAGGATGACTCTAGAGAGATAGACAAGGCGAACTATAAGGCAGTGTCTTAGATTTTATCATAAAGAGTATAGATTAAGACAAAAGAACAGCGAAAACAATGAAAGATTTTAAGTCAGCTGTATAATACAGCTACATTTTAAGAAAAATCATCTCTGCTGCTATCTGGGAAATAGATTGGAATGAGGAGAGAGGGTAAGTGAAAGATCAGTAAAGAGATATGTACCACAGTCCAAGGAAGAGAGGATTAGGGCCTCTCCTAAAGATAAAGACAATAAGGATAGTAAGAAATGAAATAAAATGAGGAGATTTTGTGAATAACAAGATTTGGTGATAGTTGAATCTTTGGGGAAACTGGGCAACTGGAAATTATTTCTACTTTTCTGGCTTGTGTTACTGATAAGTTGATACTTTTACCGAGATGTAAAACATTGTGGGTTAGAAAATAAGTGGCATGGGAAAAGTACATGAATTACACCTAATGATTTTTTTATTACATTTTCTATGCCATTTATTAATTGGGAAATAAGATGAAGAAGAAACACCAGATGCTAAAGGATAATTCGTTAACTCACCACGATAATTTTTTTTTGAGGTTGAAAGCATTCTGAAAGATCCGTAAGATTTCTATTAACTTGGACATTTAATGAAAACCCTATTCCCACACGGTTGGTTAGCAGAATCTTCGACTGTAACTGCTCATACTGGCCTGATTCTTGGCCTTCCCCTGACAGTCATGCTCCCAGAGAGAACTTGTGTCAGCCCTGGGCCCTGAGGCAGCGTTCTGGAATGAGGAGTGGCAAGAGGCTGCTTATTAACTAGTCATGACAATATCCACCCACCCTGTGACTTCATTTCTGCTTTAATGGGAGGACAGGTGGGTGGATATGGCTCTAGGGCTGTCTGTCATGAAATGTGAGACCAAAACTACTATTCTAAACCCCAAATATGCTGGAAAAGTATGGGAAGTAATATTTTCCATATTTTCACTATGAAAATTTTCAATATATAGTAAAATTGAATAAAGTTTAGAGCAAACATCTTGTGTATATATATATATGTAAAAGAATAATGTAATATTATTAATATTACACATATTCATTAATGTATTATACATATTCTTTTACGTATATACATACATATATGTATGTATATATATATACACACCACCTCTATTCTCTCATTACTATGTTATCAAGGGGACTTTATAATGTACCTATCCAGTCATCCATTCCCTGTCCATCCACTAATTCATCTTTTTTTGATGCATTTCAAAGTAAATTGTGGATATCAGTACCCTACTACCAAGTTCTTTAGCATGTCTGTTAAGTAGAATTGATATTTGTCCTGTTTTTTACTTATATTAAAAATTATATATATAATGTAGAATTATTAAAGGTACAGTTACTAAACACTAACAAATGTATACACCTGTATAACCCAGACCTCTCTGGAAATATGAAATACTGCCATCACTTCTGAAATATTCCCTGTACTCTTTTTTTATTCATTCTACTTCCACCTTCCCAGAAGCAAACAACATTCAGATTTTTTCCATTCTAGAACTTCATGTAAATGAATTTATGTATACTTTTTTTGTCTTGTTTCTTTAAATTTTATGGTTATTGCTGACTGTGATATAAGTAATCTTGTTTATCACTGTATCAGAAAGATTCCATGTTTTCCCCTTAAAAGCTCTATAGTTTCAGCTCTAGAATCATAGGTATATGATCCATTTTAAATGAAGACAGAGTAAGGCAAAGGTCAATGTTCTTTTTCTTTTATTTTAAACATGAGTATCTACTCATCCAATACCGTTTCTTAAAAAGACTTCTCCTTCCCCATGCAAGCACCTGCCTTCCCACTAGGCATTGTTGATCTTGAATTGTATTACTTTAAAATAATTTTTACATTATTCTTTTACATATTTTAAGGGATTATTTATTTTGAAGAGAAATCATAAATGAGAAGTTTTTACTATGTATCAAAAGTATATGACCTGTCTTGTCTCATCTTCTCCAGAAAACGCCAGTCATAATAGACCGGTCGAATCTAGCCCATGTTTGTATTCCCCTTTCATAGACAAAAGGTGTTTATTACACAGAGTAGGGTAATTTTATACACACTGATGATTCAGAGGTCCAGGAAAGTGACTTAGCCTTGATTCACATGGCACTTTCTTTAGTGTGGCTCACTAGCTGTGGTTTATGGCTCAATTCCTACCACTCCCTGACTCTGAGACTCTGTCCTCAACAATTCTGAAATACTTATTCCCAGAAGAGCTTAGGTTTTTCTCACCTCTGGACAAATTGTATGTGCTATTATCTTTGCCCGTGATGCCCTTATCCTGATGTCAGATGGGTTCTATTAATGTCAGGGGAAGCATCCGGAAAGCAGAAATCTTTTCTATCTTTCTTTGCACCCTAGTAAATTAAAAAAACTTCAATAACAATAGCAAATTTGAAAGATGAAAGAATTAAAACTTTCAGAGATAGTTTCAATTTCAAATCTCTTCCACCCTATCCATGTTTATATTTATACGAATAAGATCTCAAAGCTTGATCACTTGGTTTGAAAATTTTAGTCATTTTCCTTTATCATAGATTGAAATAAACAACTCCCTTGAAAGAATAGTAGACAACATTTGTAATTTCTCCTGGAACATATTCTCAAGCTGTCTTGTATGTGGAGATTGGGATAATGCTGTAGACTCACATCTGAAGCACACATTCTCATAGAAGTTTCACTGAGTGTGGCCTATGGTGGTGCACTTGTCTTCCCCCAGCATACTGCTCGAGTCTCTGAAGAGAAAACATGCTAATAACTAGGTGGGATCCCAATTCTGCTATTTATCAGCTGAATAGCAGTATCAGTGAGACCATCTGGGTTATGTTGCAGTAATAGAGACCCTGAAATCATAGTGGGCTCACTTACACGGCATGAATAATGGATGGGTCAGCTACAACCATGTCTCTCATTGCCATCACTCTGGAAATCAGGCTGGTGGGAATATTGTCAATCACCAGCACAGGAGGAAAGCTACAGGCAGAATGATGCTCTTAGCCTTGAAACTTCCTCCTGGGAATGCCACACCTTAATTCTATTTACATTTCTAGTAGTCTCTCCTGAGTCCATCAGGATACATAATCTTCACATAGGCAGGAAAGTTGGAACATGGTTTGGCAAAAGCAATTCAATATGCCAAATAAATAATCTTGGGCAGCGCCTGTGGCTCAAGGAGGAGGACACCATCCCCATATGCTGGAGGTGGTGGGTTCGAACCCAGCCCCAGCCAAAAACTGCAACACACACACACACACACAAAGAAAACACCAAATAAATAATCTTGGAGGAAAACATGCTTTATCTGTGTTTCAGTTTCCTCTTCTACAAAATGATAATGCAGTCATGACAGTAACTCCTTCATCAAGTTTTGTGGATCAGCTGAGATAATCCATGCGAAAACACTCAGCGAGGTACTTAGCATGTATGTACTTGTTTCTTAGCAAATTGGTAGGTTAAAAGTAAAGAAGCTCTGTATCTGTCAAATAAGTAATAGACTAATCAATACCCATAATATGTGGAGCTTCGGCTGGGTGGGATACCTCAGTGGTGGGCATACATCGTGAGTTTGGGTTCTTCTCCATGTGAAGTCTGCTGGGGCTGAAATGTCCAAGATGACTCCTTCCCTCACACATCCAGTGTGGGGCTCGGATCACTGTAACTTCTTCGCCTAACAGGGCGCTCTAGCCACACACTGCACTCAAGGTAGTCTTCTGCTCACACAGCAGCTGTCTTCCCCAGGGCAGACGTGGTGATAGCAAGTCTCCCAAGAGGTCCAGAAAGAGGCTACAATGCTTGTCCTGATGTAAGATCTCAGGCTTGAGGTCCAGAACATCACTTTGGCTGCATGTCAGTAGTCATGCGTATCACTAAGGCCAGCAGTTTCTATCTCCTTACTATGATAAGTGAGCTGAAGAGCCAGTGTGGGTACTGCTGAGGGAAGACATTATCGTAAGTGTGCAGTGCTTTATATACTTTTTATTTCTTTTGAATTTCCCTGATGACTAATGAGGATTGGACATCTTTTCGTGTGCTTGTTTGCCACCCACACGTCTTCTTTAGTGAAGTGCCTGTTCGGATTTTCAGTCCATTTTTATACTGACTGCTTGTTTTCTCACTATGTTGAGTTTGAGAGAAGTTGTTCTATAGAAGCCCTTTGTCAAATATGTGATTTACATTTTTTCCCACTCTGTAGGGCTTTCATAGAACACAAGTTGTCAAGTTGTTTTTAATATTGACAAAGTTCAATTTCAATTTGCCAAGATATGCTTTCTTTTTTTTTTTTTTGACAGAGTCTCAAGCTGTGGCCCTGGGTAGAGTGCCATGACATCACACAGCTCACAGCAACCTCAACCTACTGGGCTTAAGTGATTCTCTTGCCTCGGCCTCCCAAGGAGCTGAGACTATAGGCACCCACCACACACCCAGGGCACCTGGTTGTTGTTGTTGTTGCCGCTGTCGTTGTTTTAGCTGGCCTGGGCTGGGTTCAAACTGCTAGCCTGGGTATATGTGGCTGGCGTCATACCCACTGAGCTACGGGAGCTGCCCGATATTCTTTCTCTTTATAGATCATGGTTTGGTATCATTTCTATGGAAGGATTGCTTAACTTGAGGTCACACAGATTTTTCTCCTATGTTCTCTTCTAAAAGTTTTGGAGTTTTACATTTTGTTAGATCTATAAGCCATTTTGAATTAATTTTTTGTGTAAAGTATGAGTCATAGGTCAGGATTTATTTTTTGTTAATGAATCTCTCATTGTTCCAACACAAGTTTTTGATAAGACTATCCTTTCTTCATTGAATCACTTCACACATTTCTTACAAATCATTTGTGCATACTTGTTATTTTCTTGGAGTCTATTCTATTCCACTGAACCATTCAATTGTTTTTCCCTTTCCTAGCTATATAGCAAGTATAAAAATAAGATAATTTGAATTCTCTAACTTTGTTTTTATTTTACAGCATTATTATGACCATTCTAATTTTTTTCCTTTTTCCTTTTCTTTACTCTTTTTATTTTCCATGTAAACTTTAGAATCAGTTATTTAAATATGCAAAACAATCACGTCTATATTTGTATTTGAATTATTTTAAATCTATAGATTAATCTGGGAGAACTGGTATCTTAGGTGTGTTGAGTATTCCAATCCAGGAGCTCAATAGTTCTCTTCATTTATCTATGTGATTTTTTTTCCTCTATGTAAATCAGAGTTTCATACTTTTTATATATAGATCTTGCACATTTTGTTAGATTTATACTTAAGAATTACACTAGTTGGGGTTACCATAAAAGGCATTTTTATTGATTTCTTCATTGTGAGTACAAAGAAAATCACTGATCTTAGTATATTGGCATCATACAATGGGAACTTGTTAAACTCACTTAGTAGTTGGAATTGTTTATAGATTCCTTGGGACTGTGCATGTAGACCATCATGTTATCCAAGAATAGGAATAATTTCATTTTTTCTTCTGTTCATGTGTATGTTTTTGATTTTTCTTTCTTTCCCTTATGCACTGGGGGAGACTTTCATTACTTAGTTGAATAGACTTGGATAGAGTGAACATCTACATTGTTCACAATCTTACAGGTAAAGAATTCATCCATCTATCATTCAGAATTACGTTAGCTAAAGGTAGATGTCTTTTTCAGCTAAAAAAAGTATTCTGTATCTTAATAGCTTTTTCAGAGTTTTTATCATGAATACATGCTAAATTTTGTCAAATACAATTTCTACATGAATGATGATAATCAGGTGGCTTACCTTTTTAGTCTATTAGTATGGTGAATTGCATAAATTGTTTTTAAAATGAACTTCGCCTGAATTCCATAATAAATCTCACTTTAGGGCTACATATTATTCATTTTACATGCAGCTTGATTCATTTTGTTAATATTTTATATGGGATTTTTGAGTCTGTTCATGAGGGAAATTGGTCTCCAGATGTCTACTGTCTTTTAATATAAGGGCAATTGTGTCATCATAAAATGAATTTGGAAGTATTCTCTTTAATTCCCTGGATGATATTGTATAGATATGATGTTATGTCTTTTTCAAAAGTTTGGTAAAATTCACCAGTGAAAACATTCAGGACTGGAGATCTCCTTTCTGGGAGGTTCTAAATTGTAAATTAATTTTCTGTAATAGACATAGTCTATTCAGGTTATCTAATTTTTTATTGAGTTTTGTTATTTTATGGTTTTCAAGAAATTGAGCTACCTTATGTTGTTGAATTTTGTGCCTAGCATTGTTCTTGTTTTTCCCTTACCATCTTTAAAATACATGTAGTGATATATCCTGTTTCATTGATGATAGTGAAAATTTTGTCTCTTCTCCTTTTTCTTTTTTTTTTATTTTGTGGATACTTTTAAACACACAAATCAGATTATGTCATTAATCTGCTTCAAATGTTTATTTATTTATTTATTTATTTATTTATTGTTTTTAAATCATAGCTGCATACATTAGTGCAATCAAGTGGTACAATGTGCTGGTTTCATATGCAATCTGAAATGTTTTCATCAAACTGTTTAACATATCCTTCATGGCATTTTCTTAGTTCTTGTATGAAGACATTTGTATTCTGCATTTAGTAAGTTTCTCCTGTACCCTTCTAAGATGTACCATAGGTGTGGCTCCACCAATTACCCCATCCCAACCTTCCACTCCCCTCCCTTTCCATATTCTTATGTGTTGGGCTATAGCCTTCATATGAAACCTTTGAATTAGCTTCATAGTAGGGCTGAGTACATTGGATACTTTTTATTCCATTCTTGAGATACTTTACTAAGAAGAATATGTTCCAGCTCCATCCATGTAAACGTAAAGTCTCCATTTTTTTAAGGATGCATAATATTCCATGGTATACATATACCACAGTTTGTTAATCCATTCATGGGTCGATGGGCACTTGGGCTACTTCCATGACTTGGCATTTATGAATTGGGCTTCAATAGAAGATATTTTTAGTCTTCTGGATATATACCTAGTAGAGGAATTGCAGGATAAAGAATAGAATTGTTGGGACACACAACAAACTTACTTTTAACTTAATTAAAGAAACTGTCTTTCTTCAAAAGTGGTTACAACACTTTATATTCCCACCCACAGAGCCTCAGAACCTTACCTATCTTATTTCATTTAATTATCACATGATCTCTGTAAGGTAGAAGATTCGATGAGGAAAGAGAGGTAGATTGTCTTGCCCAAGGTTTTACATTCCTTAATCACCAGGGCTTATATTAAACCAAAATTTGACTAATTTAATGCATGTCATGGCCTCAGGATTTGGAGGCACACCTTTAAGGAGGGCTTTCAAATCAGGGTGCAGAGGGAAATAAGGATTGATTAATAATGTCTGCCAAGGGTGCAGGAGATCTTGCAACAAATCTGTTGCTGTTTACCTACTGGACTGGAGCCCCACATGCCCTAATGTTCTGCAATAACATTTGATTCCTCACTATTGCCATTGAGATTAGATTCAAGATTAGTTTAGTATAATCCTCTTCTCAAGTCCTCTAGCACAGGAAATATTCCCTTACTAAAACATTTTTGCATTGCATTCGCATTTTCTGTTTAATTCTTGTATCTCCTACTAGGCTGAGAACACCTGGTGGAAAGATGCTCTATTTTTGTTCTGTAACACTGCCCAATAACAGAGTGTCTGGCTTAGAGGTGGTACTCAGTATGCGTTCCTTTGATTGAAAAAAATGCAAGAATAAAAGTGAGCATAAAATTGGATTTCCTCTTTCCATTTTCAACATGGTAAAGCAAAGAGATACAGACTTTGAATAATGTACTGCATCTATAGAGCCAAGGAAAGACAGGTAGAAGCCTTGAGTCCTCAAACTTCTTACTCTTTAGGGTGGCGCCTATGGCCCAAAGGAGTAGGGCGATGGCCCCATATGCTGGAAGTGGCGGGTTCAAACCCAGCCCTGGCCAAAACCTGCAAAAAAAAAAAAAAAAAAACCCAAAACTTCTTACTCATTGAGGCTCAGCTCACTTCTTGAGAGAAATTGGCCTCTGTCTGTGTTTACTAAACAATTGATGTGGCCTGTTAGATTCCACTGATGCTGGAATGTATTGAGGCAAAGTTATCCAAAATGCGAGGCTTCCCCTTAGTTTATCAAGAACAAGCCATGGTTTACATGGTGCGCAGAGAGAAAAATACTGCACGAAGCTTCCGTAAACAACAGTTAAACAAAAAACTAAAAATACTATATCAACCCAATGTAGGTGGTCAGTTGGCTGGACTGTGAATATTATGTAATTAGATAATCAACAAATAATTTGATACAATTATATAATTCATATAGCATGCTAATAAACACTACTGTCTCCCTTTTCAACTCTCTTTCCCCCTTTTCTCTTTCTCCCAGCAAAAAGACAAAAGATAACATATTAATAGTAATCAGCCTTAAGTGATAGAAATGTGTTTTTTTGTTTTGCCATAGTTTTCAAATTTTTAAATAAGAATAAAGATTAATTGTGGCAAAGATAAATATTATTTTTAAAGATCTGATAATCTTCTGAACAGCGAATTTTCCCTGGCAGAAATATATTGAGATGAGATGATAGTGGATTAGAGAAATGGTTTGATGCAAAGAACACTTTCCATAACTGCTGTAAAAGCATGAAGTCAGGCTCTCTAATTCTCTGGGATCTAAACTAGCAGAGCTGAGGGATGGGGTGAGGGCGAGGATGAGTATTGAAGAGTTGCAGGAAGAGAGGGGCTGTGCATGGTCCAGTGATATGACCATGATGAACTTGAGAGATTTAAGGCAGGACGTCTGGAAGGTGGAGGTGAGGAGGCCGGTGTGCACCAACTCCTATAGGTTCAGGGGGCCGGGGGAGGGGTTTATAGAATTACTCTCACTGTAGTTTGGTCTGAAGTTTTCTATGAGTAACAGAGGTCATGCATTTTTTTTTTTGATTGGCAATAACATCACAGAAGTGAGGTTGTGAGGTTGTGTCATTGCCCATAACTGTTTGTCCTGATATTGGTGACAGTAATTTTGACCACTTTGTTAAGTTGGCATCTGCCAGTTTACCCCTTTGTAATCAATAGTAATTAGAGGGAAGATTATTTGACTATGTAAATATTGTAAATATCCCATTCTCGGTCAATCTTTCACTCTCTAATTTTAGCATCCACTGGTGGTTTTCTAAGCTTGTCATTCTTTTAATATTTATTATTCAGCAGTATTTTGAATTATTTCAATGCTTAAATTGCCTCAGCTTTGGCCAGCAGCAGCCAGTTTGAAGGGTTTTGGCCTTTATCCTGTGGACAATGGGAAACATTGCCAGACTTTAGACAGACGGGTGAAAATGTTAGATTTGGTCTTGGACAAATTACTTCAAATAAAAACAGAGGATGAATTGAAGGAGATTAAATTTTTAAAAATTATTCTTATGTTTTTGCTACAGTGGCAAGAACACCTTCTTAAGAGATGTATCCTCTTAACATATTCTTAGGTGTAAAATACAACATTTTTAGCTATACACACCAGAAGATATCTAGAGACTAACCATCTTTTATAAATGAACTGGAGCTCCCACCGCCCCACGTTCCGACTTCGGGCAACTACTATTCTGCTCTCCGCTCCTCTGAATTTGACCAGTTTAGATGATTTATGCAAGTGGAATTACAAAGTATTGCCCTTCTGTGACCAGCTTGTTTCATTGCCCATAATTTTCTCTAAGTTCAATCATGTCATAGAGTATGTCAGAATTTCCCTCCTCTTTCAAATATTCCATTTTATGTAGACACTACATTTTGCAAATCCATTCATTCATCAGTGGCCAGCAGGGTTGCTTTCACATCTTAGCACTTGTGAATGGTGCTGGTATGAACATGGGTGCATAATATCTCTGCAAGATCCTGTTTTCAACTCTCTTGAAAAGAGAATTGCTCAAAATGTCCAGAATTGTGATTTCTGGGTAAGATGGTAGTTCTATTTTTAATGTTTTGAGGCAACTCTGTACTGTTCTCAGTCCAAACAACAGTGTTCAATTTCTCCATATTCTCAGCAACACTTATGGCCATTTTTTTTATAATCCACAGAAGCGTGAAGTGATATCTCATCGTGGTTTTCACTTGCACGTCCCTGATGATTAGTGATGCTGAGTATTTGTTCATGTACATGTCGGTCATTTGCAAAAATGTCTGTTCAAGTCCTTTGCCTAGTTTTAAATTGGGTTGGTAGTTTTTTTGTTTGTTCCTTTTTGCTCTTGAGTAGTACAATTTCCATATATATTTTAGAAGCGAGCCCCTTATCTGGTATACGGTTTGCAAATAAGTTCTCCCATTTCACAGGTTTCCTTTCATTCTGGTGATTGTTTCTTTGGCTGGGCAGACACTTTTTGGATTAAATGTTGTCTGTTTTTGTTTTTGTTGCCCGTGCTTTGGGGTGATATTCATGAATTCAATGCCAAGGCCAGTGTCAGGAAGCTTGCACTCCACGTTTTCTTCTAGGAATTTTATGGTTTCCGTTCTTCTGTTTAAGCCCTTAATCCATTTGGTGTTGATTTTTGTGTACTTGTCTGTTTTAGTTTTTGTTGCCCATGCTTTGGGGTGATATTCATGAATTCATTGCCAAGGCCAGTGTCAGGAAGCTTGCACTCCACGTTTTCTTCTAGGAATTTTATGGTTTCCGTTCTTCTGTTTAAGCCCTTAATCCAATTGGTGTTGATTTTTGTGTATGGTGTAAGATAAGATCTCAAATTCACTCTTTTGCATATGGATTAGGTAAGAAGATGGCCCAAGAGGTATAAAGAGTATGGAAGAAATGTGCTGAAAACCCTCTATCCTTCCCATGTGCATAATTTTTGGTTTTTTGTTTGTTTGTTTGTTTCTGTCATGTGTGTGCACACAGGTTTCTCTGTGCTGGTCTCACTGTCTCCCTTTCATGTGAACACATAGTTTCTTTAACAGTGTGTACTTTTTCCCCCAACAATTGTACCCTGATGCCTTTGGAAATTCTCTGAAATACTTTTCCTTTTACTATGGTAATAAGCCTTCAAAAACACAATTGAATTCAGATATTAAATACTGTAAGCGTGATCATTTAGCTTCTGATGAAAATGTGCATTGTTATGTTTGAAAGGACCAAAAAAAAAAAAAAAAAAAAAAAAAGAAGCGAATCAAAACAACACTTTTTCATCTTCCTTCTGTGAAGTCTTTGTGCGGAATAACTCAATCTCTTTTAGGCGGCCTTCTCTGTAATGTGGGAAATAGAAACAAGGCTATTAACACGGTGATAAGATGTGGTTTCCAAGCCCACAGCACTGTGGGAATCTGCTCCCTTGTAAGTTTTATCACCTTTCGATTCTCAGAGGATTTCTAGCAGGGACAGCACAACACTAATTAAGGTGGGAGGTGGAAGATAAGGTGGGTACAGAGAAAGTACGTGAGATTTAGACTTATCCATTCACTCGCTCATGCTGATCACAAGTGCTAGACACCCCATTCAGTGCGGGGGATGTAGTACTAGGCAGGACCAATGGGATTTGGCGTCAGAGGTTTGCTAAAGCTGCCTGTGCAATGCCATGTGGCTTTTCTTTGTGGTCAAGCTGGTTAACCTCCCTGACCCTAATTTCTGACGTGTCCAGCTCTGTCCACTGGATTAGGGTGCTGTCCAGCAAGGCCGGGATATAGAAAGAGCTCCCTGCTTGAGCCATCTGGGTCATGTTGGTAAGCATTTTCTCTTCTCTTCCATAGAACTCCCAAGTGAGGCTCTCATTGTTTGGTCTTGGGGTGCTTCTTAGTTTTCCTCTGGCATAACTTCTATGCTTCTTCGGCAGTCAACTAGAGCTTGCAGAGTCACGCTCCAGGATAGTTAGAAAACCCTCCGTTCTTCAGCGTTTTATACACAGAACATTGGTCATAAGTCCCTAAAAGTTTTCCGAAAAGGAAACTAGGAGATATTAGGGGGAAAGGGAGACATTTTTTGAGGCAAGATATTTCATCCTCTCTCTGTCTCCTTTTTCCCAGAATGCAGGCGTTCATGGATGGAGTTGGGAGAGGTGTAGAATTGCACGAAAACTCCATAGGGCGAGACTCACTCTGATGACCTGCAGCCTTTTCAGTCAACAATACATGTGTTGGGACAGACAAGAGGAGTTGCGCCCACTGCCCCTTTTGTAATTATTTCATGAAATGAAAATACTAAAATAGTCCACCTTAATCCAAAGGAGCTTTGATTTTGCTTTTTTCCCAGTTTCTGGGTCAACCTATGATCTAACGCTCCATGATCCAAATATCCAATTTCTCCCCTTCTTTATTCTTTCCCAGGAACAGAATTCTGATTTTCACCTAGGCACATGATTTCCCAGCCAGAAGTTTACTCTTGTTAAGCCTCCCTGGAAGCTAGGTGTGACATGTAACTGGATTCCAGCCTAAGAGCAATAGAAGGAAGTGCCATGTCTTCTCTCCTTGTTGACTGGAACCTGGAAACTTTATTTCCTTCCTTCCCTCCCTCTGCACCCCCGGCATCTCTCCCTCCCTTCCTTTTCCCTTCCTTCCCTTTTCTCATATATAGCTGAAACTTTCAATACACTTTTATTTTAAACAAGAAGAAACAGTCCAGAGAGGGCCTATGACTTATCCTAGGTCCTATTGGCAGGATGGCGATTTGAATCCAACTTTCCTGACTTGAAGTACAAATCCCTTCCAATAATCTCAAGCTGCCTCTTGTTCATTCTGGGTCAGGTTGTAAAAGTAGGAAATATTGTGCAAGTAGGATATAGGCTATTAAGATTGTCAGAGCATATGACATAAAGCAATGTCAAAGGAATGCATCTAATTTATTACGGATATTCTGGAGTTTGTGGATATCCCAAAGTGAACAGATTTCTTCCCCCTTTTCTTTTCTTTCTTTCTTTCTTTTTTTTTTTAAGAATGAAGTAAGACAAATTGAGAGATTAGCCCATCAGCCCATATTGATTTCTTTGAAAATGGCTGGTGTCAAACAATTACACCTACTGACTGCTTGATATAACAAGTTGTGAGTCAAAATGAAGTGGAATAACTCATTTTTTGGTAGAGTCCCAGAGGTGCCCGTGTTTGTAAAGTGGAGTTGAGTTCATAATGGTGCTTTTAGAGAAAATTCTTTTACGAGCTTGGTCTGGAAAAAGCAGAGCCATAAGAGCCTTTCGAGATGTGTACATGTAATTAAGTGGCTTTCAGTGCTGAGTTCATTTTTATTTTTATGCTGTGTTAACATCTTCCTATTTAAAGGTTTTGCTTTTAAATCATGAATTGGTGTATATGCGAAATCCAAAGAAGTTAATCTCGTAGAAGCAAAGGGTAGAAAAGTGGTTGTCAGAGGTAGGACTAGGGAAGGGGGAGATGTTTCTCAAGGGTATACAGTTTCAGTTAGAATGGAAGAATAAATTTGCACCATCTATTGTGGTGCACGATGTAATATAGTGTAAAATTTAAAATTGCTGAAAGAATAGATTTTAAAGATCCTTACCACACACACACAAGGAAAACAATGGTAAGTGGGTGGGGTGATGAGCATATTAATTAGCTTGACTGACTCTCTCTGCAGCGCACACAGAGACCAGAACATCACATCGCATCCCATAAACACACACAATTATCAAATAGGATAACAATTACTACTTGCCAATAAAAATCACAAAACAGTTTATAAAATGGGAACAGTAGGACACGGTAAAGATCAATGTGTACAAATATTGGGCTTGGTGTTGATTGGCTTCAGGTGAAACCATACAAATAATTGTTTTCTGATTGCTGGTGTCTTTTAGAGTCACGGCACCATCACTGTGATGGCAAGAAGAAGTGAAATAATTTAAGAATTAGTATTGCAGCCCGATTCTCAGATCTTTCTTGCTGTGGAGATTCTCTAAAAGTTTTGTCACAACCTATGATACAACTTGGATATAATCTCCAAGCGGGAGGACAGCAGGCCTGCTGTCCTCTTGCAGATTTCCAGTGTTCCTGTCACCTTGGCCGACTGCTCTCTGCCTCACCCGGCGATCTCAGCCTGCAACAGCACTTCCCGACGTGCATTCCCATCTCTCTTTACATTTTGCCTCCCCTCCAAACCCAGTAATGAGGAATCCAATATAGAATGATTAGACCGGATGCAACTGAGGTGCCTGCCAATTACGCTGATGGAACTGAAGTCTCATTAGACTAATAAGGTTTTCTAAATTGGACTTGGGGTTCTTGGCGATATGCATAGTCCTGAGAAAAGTCATTCAAATATTTAAAATGAGTTTCCCTAAGGGTAAATGTTCACCTTGGATGAACTGCAGTGAGGTCTGGAGCCAAAAAGAAGTGGGTTCCCACTCAAGTGCACAGGTAAAATGGTAGCATTAATTCCCACCTACCGAAAAAATGGTGAGGATAATTAAATGATCTATATAGAGCAAAGCATTTTATATTTCATATGAATTATCCTGTAATACTTAATGTTAGACATGGTTACTTCATCATTCAACAGAGCAAACAATAAAATACGTGCAATTACATTGTTAATGTTAAAACATCTTGTAATCTTGGGGAGATTAGGAAACAAAGAGACCCACATTTCAATGTTACCCCCCAGAGTGACAAATGCTGATTGACTTGCCACTCTTACCTTGGTTTTCTCTCTCTTCAAATAAGAATAAAGGTAATAAAAAGAACAGTTACGTCTCACAGCATTGAGGATTAAATCAGCTAATATATGAAAAGTGTTTTTACTACACTGCCTGGCTTAGGAGAGGAACTTCTATTACTGATAGAGCCAAAGCATTACTGAGATAATTATTTTCCGTTGAACTTGAAATGTATTAAGAGTGTGTTTTCCAATTTGAAGTTATTCAAAAAGAGAAAACATGTCAATATTGAGACTGTGGTATTGTGTGATTCTATGTATTAAGATTATTTTAGGCTTGGCACCTGTAGCGTAGTGGTTATGGTGCCGGCCACATACACCCAGGCTGCCAGGTTCGAACCCAGTCTGGGCCAGCTAAACAATGTCAACTGCAACAACAAAAAAATAGCCAGGCATTGTGGTGGGTACTCGTAGTCACAGCTACTTGTGAGGCTGAGGCAAGAGAATTCCTTAAGTCCAAGAGTTTGAGGTTGCTGTGAGCTGTGATGCCACAGCACTCTACCGAGGGTGACATAGTGAGACTCTGTCTCAAAAAAGAAAGAAAAAAAATTATTTTAGACTTGGGACTTTACGGACAGGAGGATAACTTGAGGGCTGGAGTTTGAGACCGGGCTGGGAAACATAGGGAAAAGTCGCCCCTAGAATTAAAAGAAATAAAAGGATCCGCCTGGTGTGATGGTGGGTGTGCCTGTTGACCCAGTTCTTCAGGAGGCTGGGGGCAGCGGATGGCTTGAGCCCAGGAGTTTGAGGCTACAGTGAGGTATGAATGCACCACTCACTCCAGCCTGCGTGACAGAGTGGAAACATCGTATGTCCAAAATTAAAAAAAAAAAGAAAAAGTGTCGCATATTTTTTGCATAACGGTTACATCTAGAGGTAAACTTAGTTTCTTACATGTGTGTAACCAGGAGCTCAAACCTCCTCAACAACAGTTTGTCTCAGTGACCTCCGCTGTGCTAATCCCAGCAGCAACAGGGTCCCCTACGCCTTACGACATTTAAACTCCTATTTGGAAAGTTCTTTTTTGTGTGTATTTCCTGACAATAGGAGTTAAGCAGGGGATGGAATGGAACTTTGGTACCTGGTGTTGAAGTTTTCCCTCCTTAGAAAGTCCAGTGCGATTTTGACATGCCATGGAGAATGTCCACTTCCTCCGCAAATACATCTACCACACAATATGAGGTCTGACGAGTAAGTTTGTGAACTCATTCTAGAAAAAAGTGATGCATACCTCACTGCTGACTACCACGGTGATCATCTCCGACAGAGTCCCTTTCAGAAGCCACAGAGCAACGCCAGCACCTATCCACGCGTCAAAGCAATTTGGGGACTCTTTCTGGAACGGCCATCAGAGCGGTCACCCCAGGAGCTCTGACAATGAAGTTTAAGAACTTCCGTACAAACGAGTCCCGAAGGTTTCAGGACCTTGGCGTATCAGAGTCTTGTGGCTGTTTCGTGTTGATGTGTGGTGGTGAATTGCTGAGTGGCGTTCGTTAAGGTTGTTGCGTGTTTTTGTGTGCCCTTATGATGACATCTCTGACGGGCTTTCCAGAAAAAGAGTTCCAAAAGTGCTTTGGACTAGGAGCTGGCATTGGTACATGGGAAGTACTTCAAAGGTGACCGTAGCGATATTCAGCGATGAGGAAGGAAGAATTTTTTCTAGGACGAGTTTGGGAATTTTCCCGTCCAACCTCAGATGCTGTTGGAGGTCTTATCAACACTGGAGTTTGGGGAGCAAAGATGCAACTTTTGGCCCTGTGGAGCTCTCATGTTTAGAGTGACTAAATGATGCACAAGCCCAAAGTTAATACTGAGAAGGGTTATAACAGCAGTGAGCAGAGGCAGAGAAGCCAGCCGGGTCTGTGTTTGGGGTGCAGGAAGGCCTCATGGCAGGGGGCCTCCCTCCCCTAGACCCTGATGGGCAGAGTCAAGTTATTTTTCCATGAAGAGCAGAACTATTCTGTCCGGTTGTTGCCTTCCCACCCAGAGCCCGTTGGTGAAGAGCAGAAGTGGCCTGCACATCCCCCACTGGACTGGGTGAATGAAGAAGGTGGACCCCTCTGGGTGTATCAAGAAGGCCTTAAGAAAAAGAAAGAGAAGAGAGAAAAAAAGAAAAGAAAAGAAAAAAGAAGAAAAAGAAGCAGGAAACTTGTTTACCCAGTGCCTGCGTCCCAACAAAAAGAGATTTTGCTGCCAATAATTGAGCAAGGCTCTCTAATGATATAGATTAAACCAGAAGGCCCAATGGTAAACAAAATGAACTTCAAACGAGCGGCATCTCCGCTCTCTGGGGACCTCCATTAACGAGTCACCAGATAGGCAATTACTGTACAGTTCTTGTAATAACCAGGATCAAACGTGAGTATTCTGCACAGTAGGCAGCCAGAAAACAGGCAGACAAAAAACTGTGAGAATATGCCATTAAATCTTAATTATTCTTCAAAGGAAAACAAGCACAACCGGGGGCTGAGAAGGAAGGAATATTCTGCATCTCACCAATGCCTGGGGCTTGGGGCAGTGGTGCCGCTACTGTTTCAACTGTTGTATTTACTGAGAACAGAGAATCTCACTCTGACTTCTGAGTTGTGCTGGGGAATACCCCAGCTTCCTGGACCCTCTGTATCTTCTTCTATAATACCAGACCAAATTTTGGCCACAAGTTTTGAATAAAAATGGTGGATATTTTTTATGATCCAAAGAAAATATCTCATCCTCCAGAGTTGACCACTGATGACATTTGAATGCAGAGCAGTTCACAAGCATCACGTGTCACACTAATCATGACATGTCACTTCCTCGAGGCTTACAACGGAGATGCCCTTGAGTGGTGGATGGAAGATAGGGCATCCAAACTTGGTATGTGGTACTGGTACAATGCAAGATTTAGAGAACGCAAGGACATTGATTTTGAATGCTGACTTTGTATCCTGGATATGTCTCTGTCGGGTTTGTGTGTGTTTGTGTAAAAGAAACTGGGGTTTTGCAGAATCATGAATTTAGGTTCTATTTGGTTTCCTTAATATTATTATTCTAAGTATTTCATATCTATAGGAGAGGCTGGTCCAGCACTTACAATTGAAATACAATACAAACATGTATGTAATTGTAAATTTTCTTGCAACCACATTCATAATGGAAAAAGACTTTGGGAGGCTGAAGCAGGAGGATCTAATGAGGCTAGGAGTTTAAGACCAGCCTGGGAAATAGAGGGACCCCATCTTTACAAAACTTTCTAAAAATTAGCTGAGTATGGTGGCTCATGTCTGCAGTCCCAGCTATTTGGGAGACTGAAGCAAGACGATCACTTGATTCCAAAAGTTCAAAGTTACAGTGAGTTATGATTGCAGCACTGTGCTCCAGCCAGGGCAAGAGATTGAGACCCTGACTCTGAGAAAGAAAAAAGAAAACGAAAAGAATGAAAAGAAAAAAAAGGAAAATGAAATAGTTAAAATTAATCTCAATAATATATTTTATCAAACCCCATATAGTCACAATATTATCATTCTAATATAAAAATTATCAATGAGACATTTTACATATAGTATATTTTTTGGCACTGCCTGAAGTCCAGTTTGCATTTTGTAATTCCAGTTTAACTCAGTTTGAGCTAGCTCCATTTCAAGTTCACATGATTCACCTGGGGCTGGTGGTTATTATATTGGGCAGCAAAGGCTGGACTATGTCCCCAGTTCCATTTGGGGGCATTTCCACCTTTAAACACTCATCCAGGAAAGATGTTGCAAACTGAACAGGGAGTGCTATGTGACTCCCACCAGCTCCCACCAGTTAGCAAAACGGATATCTGTTATAACCTGAGATCTATGAAACTGTAAATAAAGGATCCTGTGACGTGGTCGGCCTTGAAAACTTCACACAATAATGGGGACTATGTCCCGGGCACAATAGCGGTTGCACCAATGGGATTCTCTTGATTGGGAAGTTGGAATTTGAGACACAGGGGGCAACCACCCCAGTGTATCCTTCTCACTCTCCATTCTCCAGTCAGAAGCTTCTGGAAGAGAAATAGGAAAGGGCCAAACAGTATTCCTAGGCCACTCACGAGGATAAGAATCACCAGGGAGAGAGCTGGAGAAAAAATGCAGATTCCCAGGCCCTAGCCCAGAGGTCCTGATGTACTTTAGAGTTATCCGTCATTCTAAGAAGTCATCTTTTTAACTTTTTAAAAAAATTATTATAGAAGCAGCCAGTTGAGTTGTGAGAAGTTGGCTAAGGAAACAAGGAACCCTACCACCCTATCCTATGTTTCCCACTATGCAATCACGACAATGCCCCCATCTTTTTTCATATTTTGCAGGTGAGGGGCAAAAGAGGGAAGCGGGAGTGATTTCTTACCTGCATCTCTCAGCAGAGCATGTAATTTCTCTCCTCCTCACAATCATCCCACCTTCCCTGCACCATGCGGTTTCATATATACTGTGGGAGAGACTTAGACATGTTGCCTTATCCTGACTTCCCCCCAACAAGTGTTTCTTACCCATATTCTTTTTTTTATTATTTTTTTTATTTTTATTATTTATTTATTTATTTGCAGGGTTTTTTTTTTTGGCCTGGGCCAGGTTTGAACCTGCCACCACGGGGCCAGCGCCCTGCTCCTTGAGCCACAGGTGCTGCCCAACAATATTCTTTAGTATGTAAGAATTTTCAGAGTTTTAATTTTTTTTTTTTATTGTTGGGGATTCATTGAGGGTACAAGAAACCATACTACAATGATTGCATTTGTTGGGTAAACTCCCTCTTACAATCGTGTTTTGCCCCCAAAAGGTGTGGCACACACCAAGACCCCACCCCCTCGCTCCTTCCCTCTCTCTGCTCTTCCTTTGCCCACCCCGCCCGCATTCTTTCTCTCTCTGCTCTCCCTTTCCCACACCCCCACAGACGCCGCGCGGGGGCCCCAACGGCGCCCCAGCCCCCGGCCCGGCGCGCGGGGGGGGCGGTCTTGGTGTGTGCCACACCTTTGGGGGGCAAAACATGATTATAAGAGGGACTTTACCTAACAAATGCAATCAGTGTAACCTGGTTTCTTG
>CAUYRH010133379.1:0-18467 GCA_963574655.1 Perodicticus potto
TGTGGTGGGCGCCTGTAGTCCCAGCTACTTGGGAGGCGGAGGCAAGGGACTCGCTTGAGCCCAGGAATTGGAGGTTGCTGTGAGCTGTGATGCCACAGCTCTATCCAGGGTGACAGCTTGAGGCTCTGTCTCAAAAAAAAAAAATTAGAATGCATCTACAGAGAACATTAATATAATTATAGTGTATCAATTAATTATAATGTTCATAAGTATAAATTATATAGAATAATATATTCTAAATGGTATATAAATTCTAATTATGTTTATAATTACTTATAACTTGTTAACTGTTAGAACAGCTAATTAATTTTGAAAAAATAAATAAGTGAGTGCAACAAAACATCTCCATGGACCTTAAAGTTTCCTGGGCCATCAGTTTTCAAGTCCTGCCTCATGGACCGTCAGAGTGATCTTTCTATAAAGTATATATGGTCATGTTACCCACCTGCTTACAAACCCACCATGGTGACTGTTAGCTGATGAATGTACATTCCCCAAAACCGCTTCCAGCTACCTCACAGTCCCACCACTTCCCCTCACGAAGCCTGTGTTCAGAGATAGCACCCTGACGCAGGACAGACCTTCCATGCCCAGGCCTTTGCTTGTGTGTTTTCTCAGAAACAGTCCCCAAGTCCTCCACCCATCCCCTGGCTTTCTGTGCTACTCATCCTTCAAGGTCCAGCTCAAAAGCCTCCTCCTTGATGACTATGGTCTCCAACCCCAGACTGCAGATGTGTACAGGTCTATGGCCTGTTAGGACCTGCGCAGCACAGCAGGTGAAGTATGTGTGTGGGTGAGGGAGGGCGAAGCTTCATCTGTATTTTCAATCGCGTCCCATGCCTCACATCACCCCCTGAGTTCCGCCTCCTGCCGTATCAGCCACAGTGGCATTAGATTCTCATTAGAGTATGAGCCCTACTCTGTAAACTGTGCGTGAACGGGGATCTGAGTTGTGTGCTCCTTGTGAAAATCTAATTACACACACACACACACACCATCGATGTAAAAATTGTCTTCCATGAAACCGGTCCCTGGTGCCAAAAAGGATGGAGACCGCTGTTGTATGATACTTGCTAGTGTCCTCCCGCCCCCAGATTCCAGAGTACTTTGCTTCTGCATTGCTCAGCTCTTCTCCTGGTTTTCCTGGTATGATAGTGGGTTATTCTATTATCTGTCTCTCCTACTAGAATAGAAGCCCCTGGAATACAGGACATTGTATTAATTATAGCTTGCTAGGGCTATTTCTAACAATAGAAAACCATTTTCTCACAATTTTGGAGGCTGTAAGTCTAAGATCAAAGTGTCAAAGGGTTGGTTTCTTCTGAAAGTTGGCTTGTAAATGGCTGTCTTTTCCCTAGGTCTTCACATGCCCTCCCTCTGTGTGTGTCTGTGTCCCAATATCCTCTTAGATGGGGACCAGCGATACAGGATCAGGCCCCATCCTGAGGTTCTTTCTCTTTTTTTTTTATTTTCAAGACAGAGTCTTTCTTTGTTGCCCTCAGTA
This sequence comes from Perodicticus potto, assembly GCA_963574655.1. NCBI lineage: Eukaryota > Metazoa > Chordata > Mammalia > Primates > Lorisidae > Perodicticus > Perodicticus potto. The sequence continues at coordinate 1,505 of CAUYRH010133379.1, forward strand.
GAGTGTTGTGGCATCTTAGCTCACAGCAACCTCAAACTCTTGGGTTCAAGTGATGATCCTCTTGCCTCAGCCTCCCAAGTAGCTGGGACTACAGGCACTCACCACAACACCTGGCTATTTTTTACAGATGAGAGGGTCTTGCTCTTGCTCAGGCTGTTCTCAAATTCATGAGCTCAGGCAATCCACTCACTTCGGCCTCCCAAGTGCTGGGATTAACTGAGGATCTCATTTTAACTTGGTTACCTCCTTAAAGACCCTATCTGCAAATCCAGTCACATTCTGATGTGTTAGGGGTTAGGACTTTAGTATAATAGGGGTGGGAGAGACATTATACAGCCCATAAAAGTCATTTCTTCAAATTTTTTAGTAACTCATAGAAATAGGTTATCATTATTATAACCTCAAACAAAACAAGTAAAGCTAAAAGTCCTCCCTTCCCAGTCCACCCAACTGTTAGCACTGCTCCCAGCTGTTTTAAGCCTTTGCATACAGGGGTTACATAGAGAAAAACATAGCTTCAGGTTAGTTTTTTCTTTTACATAAATATAATGAAATTGTCCATTATGTTTTGCATATCTTCATCTTACTCATTCTTTTTATGTGCATGTCCAGCCTACTCCCTGCCCTGAATCCGAGGTTAACTATGACAAAGCATGTGCAGAACATTTGATGAACCATTAAAAAGGATGAAGACATTGCCTATAGTGTATACATGCACTAACGGGCCATTCAGACCGCAGCACTAGGCTAGCTTAAAGGAAGCCGTTTTGCTTCCCGTATGCTTTTGGCTTCATCAGCAATAGTATTATTATTGTCCTGTTTTAAAAGTTTAGAATTAGCCCGCTTTCTGCTTACACAGCTGCTGGACACACAATTAGAAAACAACCTTAAGGGGCTCGGTGCCTATAGCACAGTGGTTATGGCACCAGCCACATACACTGAGGGTGGTGGGCTCAAACCTGGCTCAGGCCAGCTAAACAACAATGACAACTGCAACAAAAAATAGCTGGGTATTGTGGCATGCACCTGTAGTCCCAGCTACTTGGGAGGCTGAGGCAAGAGAATCACTTCAGCCCAGGAGTTTGAGGTTGCTGTGAGCTGTGATGTCATAGCACTCTACCGAGGGCGACATAGTAAGACTCTGTAAGAAAGAAAGAGAGAAAGAGAGAGGGAGAGAAGGAGGGAGGGAGGGAGGGAGGGGGAGAGAGAGAGAGAGAGAGAGAGAGAGAGAGAGAGAAAGCAAAGAAAAGAAAAGAAAAGAAAAACAAACTTAAGGAAAAACAGATCAAGAGTCTGGAACATGCAAACAGCTGATGACAAGGTCTGCCAGAGAACCTAATGTTTTCTGATAACCATAGAACAAATCATGGTGACTTGCACAAAGCTTCTTGCTTTCTGCTACATCCTCCCTTTACAAGTTGCTCAGAAGCAAAGAAAGATGAGATGATTTTTGAGACAATGGTGTGCCATCTCCTCAGGCTGCCAGCACTTGAATAAACACCTCTCCTTCATCAACACTCTCCTCTCACGTGTGGTTCCCCAGGGGCAGGCAGCTGACCCCATGTTCGGCGACAGATCTGCTATGATTTGTCTGCCAGCCACCTAATATTGTATTATATTTTAAACCTATTAACCTCAAATGAACAGCAGAGAGACTTGAAAGCACATGTAGTGAGAATAAGATGGAGTCAGGCAGGCTTGGGGGCTAAGGCGCCAGTCACCTACACCGGGACTGGCAGGTTCAAACCCAGACCAGGCCTGCTAAACAACAATGACAACTACAACAAAAAACAGCCGGGCGTTGTGGCAGGCGCCTGTAGTCCCAGCAACTTGGAAATCGCTTGAGCCCATGAGTTGGAGGCTGCTGTGAGCTGTGATGCCATAGCACCCTACTGAGGATGACGAAGTGAAACTCTGTCTCAAAAAAAAAAGAGAGAGAGAGACTAGAGAAGTACAGTTAGGCTGCTTTGAAACCAAGACCAATATTACAGCGGCTTTTTGCCCTTGGCATTAAATTATTGGTAGAAACAGTGTTAGGCAAATGTTCTTTAGGCAAATGTGCAAGCAGCCTATCTTGAATTGCTTGGATAGTTTCTGCCATAAGCATACAGGTACGAGGGCCCCCTTTCTTCCTGGTCTCCTGGCTCTGTTTTGTTAGGCTTTGTTGTAAGTGACTCCATGTTGGTACTGGCAACTTTCACAAGTCTCATTTTTCTGGTATGTACAATGGAGAGCAATGATTATAATATTAATCTCCTAAGGTCCTCACATTCTCTGGCATTTAGAAGCTACCCACCCAGTATTGTCCAAGCATCTTTCCTGAATGACCACCCAAGTCCAAATCTTTATTCGAGTTCACTTCCTTGGTATTTCTGAGAGAGCTGGGGATGCTTCCATTTTCCAAAAATCCACCTGATGGGAGCTGACTCCTCTTGCCCAGGCAGTTCGGCTGCTGCTCTCCATCCTAGCTGCTGCTGCTCCTCTTTACTCAAGCAAAGACCCAGACTGTTCACACAATTCTCCCAAACACTCCTGATATCAGAAGGTTCAGGTTAAGGGATTTTACCAAAATTGTCCTAATAGCATCATTATTATTCTTACCATCCTCACCTTTCAAAGAATACAGTGTGTTAAGGGTTTCACATACCTTCTACCACTGCATCCCCCTGATGCCTCAGGGGTAGATTCTGTTAACATTTTGCAGGTGAGGCCTCAGAGGCTCAGAAAGGTTGAGGAATTTCCCCAAGATCACTCAGCCAATGGATAGGAGGGCAGGACCCTTTCCAAAGCATTTCCCAAAGTTTGGCTAGTATCAGTGGTAATTTTAGCTGTTTCACACAAAGGCTACTGAGCCACCTGGTGAGATTATTATTACATTTTAATTATCTTTCATTCCTTTTGATCGCATCAAGGAAAGCCTCGATGGGTTGTTGCTAATATACCTTTAAAAGTTCTCTAACATCTTGCCAATCTCCCTTTTCTGACAAAGACAGAGCGTCTAGACAGAATTTAATCACATAGTTTTGTCTTCCTGTATTTATTTTTATGGAAATGAAGTTGATTTTTCCACTGATGTAGCAATATAAATATTCTTTTAAAATATAGATTATTACAAGGGTCACTGAACAGAAAAATATCAAGTAAACAATTAGTGTGGTTAGTTAATTAAAGTGGCAAAAATTGTGAGATTTGAGGCCTTAAGGCTGGACACCAGATTCCATTTCCCGGCCTCTTTAGCGCTGAGGGGCTGCCTCGCTCCTCTGTTTCTGGCTGGGACCCAAGGGAGAGGACCCTAGGCATGGCCAAACTCCAGCCCAAGAAAAGCTGGCTAACAGCATAAGCTCAGCCTTTGCATTATGCCACTTTATTGTCCCCAACTTCTCCATTTCAAGGGAGATTTCCATTCTCTTTGCCTAAGAAAAGTTCCCTAACCTTTTTTTCCCCAAACAAAAAAAAAGAGCAGAGTTTTCTTTTCAAATGCAAGTAAGTGGTAGGTTGCTTTGCTAGAGTAGCTGATTAAAGACCTTAGTAGAGCATTAGGTCTGAAGAGTAGCCCTAGTTCCTGGGCTACTCTGGAGCATACCAAAAGGGGTACCACCTCCCTGCCCTAAGCGAAGCCTGTGCCTGTAGTGTGGCACCGACCTTGGCCCTCTCCTGTTCAAATGTGCCGTGTTTCTCTGCTGCCAGTCTCCTTTGCTTGGCATTCAAGGACCTTCAAAATCTGCCCAACATAGTGAGGTGAAAAAGCACTGGGCCAGGACTACAGACACTGGGGTTCTAGTCTAGAGAGACCCTCACCTTGCTGTGTTCCCTCCCCTCTTTTGGCTTCAGTTTTCCTAGGTAGAAAAGTAGGGATCTGATTAAGCAGTTCTCTTCCGGGGCTGGTATTCTGTGGCCTAGAGCCTGAGTCTGAGTTAATTGACCAGCTAAAGATCACAGAAGCTGAAAGAGCCAGAGCTGAGGCCCAATCTCAAGCCTCACAGTGGTTCTCTCCCTTTAATACAGTTCCTGTGGGTCACAACCCACAGGTTGAGAACCCCTATATCTAAGAGAACTTTGATGCTTGGCCATTTTCGATTGCTTTATGCCCATTTTATATTATGCTGGGAAGACCAGGTCTGCTGGGAATTTAGCTGGCCTGCCCTGCTTCCTAAGAGGTCACCTCCTGGCTCAGTGCCAGTAGCACAGTGGTTATGGCGCCGGCCACATACACAGAGGCCGGCAGGTTCGAACCCAGCCCGGTCCAGCTAAGCAACAATGACAAGTGCAACAGAAAAATAGCTGGGGGTGTGGTGGGCACCTGTAGTCCCAGCTACTTGGGAGGCTGAGGCAGGAGAATTGCTTAAGCCCAAGAGTTTGAGGTTGCTGTGAGCTGTGATGCTACGGCACTCTACCTAGGGTGACATAGTGAGACTCTGTCTCAAAAAGTAAAAATAAAAAAAGAGGTCACCACCTATAAATAGGCCTTGCAGAGTGAGGACTCTGCTCACATTTGACTCCTCAACACTCCCTTCCTAGATAACTGCTACCAACAGGAAAGCCTCTTGTTTTATCTCTTAAAATAGAAAATAGGTTTGGTTTTTTTTAAGTTGCCATAAAACACATGCCCGGTGTAAACACGTTTGCATAATATGAAATGTATAAAAGTGAGAATCAAAATCAACTGAAAGATCATCCATCTACCCCTACCCGAGATGTCCTATATAAACATTTTTATGTTTATCCTCTCAAGCTTTCTCTAAGAAATATACATTTTTCATGGATTTGATCATATTAGGAATACTGTTATAATATTTTTAAAGTTAAAATCATGACACTTATAGGAATATAAAATGAATACTTGGCTTGTCAAAGATTTTATTTAACTCAGTAATTAATGAATATATTAAAACCAGTTCAAAGGAGAATCTAACTAACATACATATATATATAGACAATCTGTTAGATGTCAAAAGGTAGAAAAGTGCCACAAAGTATTGGGCCAAGTAAAGTTAATAGAAGAGATTTATTAAGAGCATCTACAAGCAGATGGGCTGCCAACAAAAATGGAGAATGGCGATAGCACGAAGTTAGGGGAAGGGGCCCCTTTTAAAGCAATTTGGGGGAGGGTGTGGTGGCTCATGCCTGTAATCCTAGCACCCTCAAAGGCTGAAGCAGGTGGATTGCTTGAGCTCAGGAGTTCAAGACCACCCTGAGTAAGAATGAGATTCCATCTCTACTAAAAATGGAAAAAAACTGAGGCAAGAGGATCACTTGAGCCCAAGAGTTTGAGGTTGCTGTGAGCTATGATGCCACAGCACTCTACCAAGGGAAACACCGAGAGACTCTGTCTCAAAAAAATAAATAAAGCAATTCAGGGTGAAGTGCATATGTAGCTCAGGAGGTGGCTGGTGTGTCAGTTACAGCTCAGTAACTCCAGGTTCAAGAGATCAACAGGTCATCTGCTGGAGGCCTTGGGAAAGGTTGGAGGACAATCTGCTAGAAATCTTCTGTAACCTGGAAGGACTGTCTTAACAGAACTAGAAAAGCAAGAAGAGGTTTTTTTTTTTTTGAGACAGAATGTCTATCATCCTGGGTATAGCTCAAGAGATGCTCTTGCCACAGGCTCCTGAGTAGTTGGGACTATAGGCACCCATTACAATGCCTGGCTAGTTTTTTCTATTTTTAGTAGAGATGGGGTCTTGCTTTTTTTTTATTTTGAGACAGAGTCTTATGTCATCACCCTTAGTACAGTGGTGTAATATCATAGCTCACATCAACCTCCAACTCTTGGGCTTAAGAGATTCTCTTGCCTCAGCCTCCTGAGTAGCTGGGACTACAGGTGCCTGTCACTACACCCAGCTATTTTTAGAGATGGAGTCTCGCTCTTGCTCTTGTTCTCTACCTGAGCTCAGGTAATCCACCTACCTTGGTCTCCCAGAGTGCTAGGATTACAGGTTTACAGGCGTGAGCTACTGCACCCAGTCTCTCAGGCTGGTGTTGAACTCCTGAGCTCAGGTAATCCACCTGCCTTGCCCTCCTAGAATGTTAGGATTATAGGTTTGAGCCACCACGTCAGGCCACAAAACAAGGAAAGTTCTATTCTTTTTTTTTTTTTTGTAGAGACAGAGTCTCACTTTATTGCCCTCGGTAGAGTGCTGTGGCGTCACACAGCTCACAGCAACCTCCAACTCCTGGGCTTAGGCAATTCTCTTGCCTCAGCCTCCCAAGTAGCTGGGACTACAGGCACCTGCCACTAGAAAGTTCTATTCTTTGCTTAATCAATGTCCAAACGCAGCAGAGAAAGACTTATATTCCAGCCTGTTGGCGTTAAAACAGAAAAGAAAATCCTGGGATTGCAATAAGGGTCTGCTAATTAGCTGGTTTCAGGGCAAAACCATCAGTACCTTGGTATGGGTCAGATGGGTCCGTTATTGGAATGCAGGACCTGGAAGATATCTCAAAAACTACTTCAAGGTCTTTACCTTGGCAAACAGGCAACAGTGATTATTATCAATCCAGAGAAGGGACAGTGGCTGATTGGATTGCTATTATTATTATTTTAGCCAAACCTGCCTCTTTGCAGAGTTCTGGGGACCCTTACTCTAGTTCAGTGGTTCTCAACCTTCCTAATTTCTGCGTTTTTATGAATGGAAGAAAGGGGTTGTGACCCACAGGTTGAGAGCCGCTGCTCTAGTTCTTGCCTTGCACCCCCTTCATCATTTTGTTAGGGCAGTTTCAATCCCTCCCTGGGCTTTTACTCAACCTCACTCCTGAGGCATGGGCTGAGAAAGAAAAGAGCCAATAACCAATCTGGCTTCTTCAGGCTGACAGGGTGGTCAGGGTTGTGCCCATGGTAAAAGAATGAAACCATTTGGTGGTCACCTGCAAATAGTGAGCCTAAGGTTTGCACGATGAGAACATTAGTGTTCTTATTTACAGCCTTAGCACAGTTCTGTAAACTTAAGATAGATAATACCTAGATGTAAGAGCCCCTCTAGAACTGATCTGAAGCTCTGGGCAATCCAAGTGAATATTCCTGAAAATCATTTGAGTGTGGGACCACTTGTGGGGCCCTGTTGCAGCCACATCACTTATTGGGAAATTTTTTTATTCATATTTTCAACTTCTCCTGAAGTTATCTATATAGACTTAACAGATAGTGTTTAACACTGCACAGATTCTCTCTGATTGAGCCAACAAGAACTCCGACACTACCTAATTAAATAAGAGTACCTGGGCTAGTGAGTTGAGTGATCTTTGTTGAGCCCTGAGCCTTTTTTGTATCTCTTCCCCACCAGCCTTAGAGAGTCAGGGACAAATTTCTAATCACATGTCTGTTGGCATATACTCTATAGATAGGGATTAGTATTTCCAGTAAGCTTTGTTGTGTTCTTTCTGTGGAAGCTATCTCAAAATACATCAAAGAAATGTATTTGGGGGTAAATATTTTTAATTTCTTTCACAATCAGGAATGCAGAAATAAACTGGGTAATAAATGCAACATTGGTCATTGTCTATAAGGCAGTAAAATGTGATTATTTGTAATCCTTTCTTAAATTGCATACTTATGGGACGAAAGTGTCATTTGTACGAGCAAGAATAATTTGCATCATGATTACTTTTTAACAACCGCACAGAGTTGAATATAGCCTAGTCAGAGACAGTGAAAGACCCCTATAGAATTAGGTATCACATGGAGACTAGACACCATTGAAAAGATACCCAATAATCTCTTAAAATATTCACCCAAACATGTATCATGATTATAATAACTAATATTTGGGGAGTGCTTACCATGTGTCAGGCACTGGTGTAAGTACTTTATATGAGCATTATCTCATTTAAGTCTCTTAACACACCTGTGAAGTAGAACCTATTATCATTCCATTTTACCAAGAAGAGAATTCAGGCACAGTGAGATTAAATACCCAGCCCCATGTCACAGCGAGGAAGTGGGGAAGCCAGAATTCAAACCCTAACTGCTACTACAGTTACCTCCCAACCATGTTCATTGCCAGCTGCTCATGAGGAAGCCAATACATGGAGACAGCAGGTGCTATAGCAGAGAAAGGATGTGATATCACAGTTGCCATATGAGGAGATGGGAGGAATTTATCAAGTCCATCTCCCCCAAAATTTAGGAGGCAAAAGGCTAGGCAATTGGCTGTGCTAATTGGGTGGGCTGGGGCAGAACCATGGGAGTGTAGTCGGGGGTTTTTTGGTGGGGGGTTGTCACAAGGCCAGTTGAGTCTGGTATGGACCCCTGGTCTGGGTGTGTCAGCTGTCCCACTGGAATACGGGGACTGGAAGGTATCTCAGAAACTACCTTTAGGTTTTGAAAAGGCGATATTATCTATAGAGAAAGTTAAGAATCTTTATGATCACCAGATATGTGACTTCAAAGTAGCAATTATAGAGAAGCAAACAGGCCAGTAAGTGATTATTATCATTATTTTTAGCTAGGCCTTCACAGAGTTTTAGGCCCTTATAACAGTTCTCGCCTTGTATCCCTTTATTAATTTGTAAAGGTCAGTTTTACTTCCATTACTTATTTATTCAACTAGAAATTGATGGGCATTTGGATTACCAGGTTTTTTCCTTTGATGAACAAAGCATCAGTGTATGTCTTTGTATCATTCTCCCCTTCTCAGAATTCCTTGTAGTATTGCTGGGTCCAAGAATATGTGCATTTTGTATTCACGTAGGTGTGATCAAATTGCCTTTGAAAGGCAGAATCAATTTACAGTCCCACCAGCAGCCAGCTTAGAGTTTTTTCTTTTATCTTTTTCTTTTTCTTTTTCTTTTTTTTTTTTAAGAGAGTTTCCCTACATCTTTGCCAATAATGAGTGAAAGGGTGTTCGGAGGTATGTGCCCAGAAATGAAACCAGAGAATGGAGAGGTTCAGGCCAGGTTTAATGAAAGGGACAGAGAGCCACCTGGGCAGAACCAAAGACGGTGTCTGCAATCGAGGGCTATTGGAGACTTCTTTTTATATGGGGCCCCCGGGGGTGGAAGAATTTCACAGCTTACTGGAGGCTTCTGGTGGAGTAGGGTCCTTCTGGCATAAACTTTTGGGGCAGGGCTAGTTAGGTCCTTTCTGTTTTAGGAGGGATTGTGTGTGGCTGCACTGGGCCTCCAACAATAAGTGATATCAGTCTTTTCAATATTTGCCAATTTGATAGGTGAAAAAAGATATCTTGATGTTATTTTATTGTAAACTTCTTTTTAACACAAGAATTGTTCAGGACTGTCTTGAAAGGATAATTATTAGTACCAGAGGTCACTTTGCTCCTCCTTTGGTTCTGCAGTGAAGTAGTAAACTCAAAGTAAGGTACTGTAAACTAAAAATAAAATCCTAGCTCCCCTCCCCTGATCCCTGAACAAAACCTTTTTTTGGCAAAGAGAACCCCAGAAAAATTTAAAGCTGAGTTCCCAGTCATGAAGGGAAGGGAGGTCTGACATACTTCCTTATATCCCCTCCCTTATAGCATTTAGACACAACAACTTATCAGCATTAATGTTAAAATAGAGATCATAAAACTGACAAAACAGACTCTTTGTGGCAATAAGATACTAAATTATAAACAGGACCTAAGGCCATGCAAAGCAAAGGTTAAAAGTCACATGCAGGCCATCAGTTGCTTAACAGATGCTTCAAGTATATTGTGACTTGCTTTTTGATTAGCAGAATTCCTCATCTTAACTTAAAACATTCCTTTCTACTGATTCCAAGGTTTTAGACATAGCTTTATTCCCTTAACCAAAGGAATCTGTGAATCCACCTGAAACCCTATCTCCCCACCCCCTATCCCCTATAACCCTGCTTAGAGATGTCCTGCCTTTTCAGGTCAAATCATTACCTTCTAGGTATTGACTTATAATTTTACCTACAATTCCTATCTCCCTAAAATGTATAAAACCAAATTGTAACCTGGCCAATCTCAGTTGCATTTTCTTGGGACCTACTGAGACTATGTTTCCCAGGCCACAGTCACTCATAATTGGCCCAGACTAAACCCCTTTAAATTATTTTACGCAGTTTGGTTTTCTTGTTAACAGTAGGAAGAGGAGAAGGGACCTCCAAGGATCCAAGACCATCAAGTGAGTTAGGGGGAGAACTGAGACTCTTACTAGGATTTCTGACTTCTTTCCAGAATAGATGAAGCCTTTTCTGTGGACTTCCCTGCCACCAGTGTTGCTTTCTGAATACCGGTAGGGCAGATGGGCTACTCAGGAACAGTCAACTCTCCTTTACTCAATCAATGGAAGTGATATGATTACCTAGGCCATTTTAAAAAAACAAAACAAAACAGAATGTGTACCAATTACTAGTGGACCAAACACTCAAATATAAAATAAATAATAAAGACTACAAGAACTAGCACTGTGAGAGGCTAAGGTGAGAGTTCAGGAGTTTGAGATGAGTCTGGGCAGTGTCAGACCCAATCTCTACTAAAAATAGAAAAAGTAGCTGGGCATTGTGGCAGGTGCCTGTAGTCCCAGTGACTTGGGAGGCTGAGGCAAGAGGATTAGTGGAACCCAGGAGTTTAAGGTTGCTGTGAGCTAAGCTGATGCCATGGCAATCTAGCCTGGGCAACAGAGTGAGACCCTGACTCAAATAACAACAACAACAACAAAAGACTACAAGAAAAGTTCTATAGTTTCTTTCTATGATTTATAAACAAATCATATAGGAAAAGTTTAACAAATTGGACTACTAAATGCTTTAAAATATCTATGTAGTAAAAAAAACACACAAAAACAGGCTTGAAAGGAGAATGTATGCTTTCAAACCCACTCTCTTGAACACAATAGCACATCAGAAATCACTTAAGTATTCACTAACTGTTAGGCCAATTATAGGATTAGAAAAGTGAATGCCTGTGAACATGGGCTGTCCAAAGGCATTTTTCATTAGGCACGGCTGTTACAGCTGTCATTATGATCTTTGTGATTTCCAGCTATGCAGCCAGAGTCTGTATGGAAAAGCATTAGACAGGGGTATGGGTGTGAGGGGATGTGGAGGTGTCAGTTAATCACTTTTCCTCCAAAGTAGAAAAAAGTCCAGGCTTTAAAACTAGCCACACCTGGATTTGAATTTGGCTCTACTGGTATTCGCCTTTCCTTTGACAAGATGTGTATCACCTTGAACCCTAATCATTTGGAAAATGGGACTGATGAGAACCACATCTGAGAATGTTTTTGTAGAAGGAATCTCAGCACAGAAACTTACTAGATAATCAAACAATGGTATTTCTCCCCCATTGTCTTCTCTGGGAGATCACACAGACTCCCAGACTCTCTGTCATAGTCATTCATCTCACAATGTATTCTGGGCATCTGTGCAGGAGAGAAGCAACCTCCCCCCACCCCCCTGTAGCTTACAGTTTCACCAGGACATCAGACACAACACAGATAATTTTACAAACACAAATTATTTGCAATGAAAGAAAAGCTATGAGGAAAAGAAGCCCATAGTGTACCAGCTGCCTTGACTGAGTCACGACTCAGAAGACTGTGGAGGTATTCAGGAAAGTCCGCTGAGAAGGGACCTGGTGAGTGGGGGAATTAGCATCGGCTAGAGCAGTCCAGGTGGAGAGAGCCCTGGTAAAGCCCAAGCAGGATGATGGACCGGGGTTACGTGGTGTGAAATAATAAGAAATTTAAATATTGATCTCTGCCCCAGTCCCTGACACAGAACTCCTAAAGCCCTTGTAATTTCCTAAATGACGAGGTGCTAGAAGAATCTTTTGCTCTAATGTTTGGTCTTTGACCCCAGTTCCTGACACAGAGCTCTGAAATCCCTTGGAATTTCCTGGGTGATAGTAGCATCTTTGTTCTAAGGAGGCAACTCTTGGTTGACATCTAGGTGGGGGCTGGTCACCAGAAAGACCAAGCCATGATTATAAGATTGGAGCTTTCAGCCCCATCCCCCATTCTCTGGAGAGGGAGGAAGGGCTGGAAATGGAGTTAATCGACAAAGCCTATGTGACAAAGCCTCCATAAAAATCCCTGAACTATGGGCTTCAGGGAGCTTCTTGTTTGGGGAACACATCTGAAATCCAGGTGCACCCCAACTCCATGGGGGACAGAAGCTCTTGTGCTCATGATCTTTCCAGACATCGTCCTATGTATCTTTTCATCTGACTGTTCATCTGCACCCTTTATTATATCTTTGATTAAAAAACTAGTAAAGGTAAGCAAAGTGTTTCCCTGAGCTCTGTGAGCCACTGTGACAAATTAATTGAACCCAAGGAGTGAGTAGTGGGAGCCCCAATTTATATACTGGCTATTTGGTCAGAAGTATAGGTAGCAACCTTCTACTTGCAATAGGTGTCTGGAGTGGAGGGCAGTCTTGCAGGACTGAGCCCTTAACTTGTGGGATTTGATGTAATTTCCAGGTAGGCAGTGCCAGAATTGAACTGAATTAGAGGACACTTAGCTGGTGTCTGCTGGAGAATTGCTTGGTGTATGGGGGAATAACACTCCCTGCCAACACTGGTGTCAGAAGTGCTGTGTTGAGGGGTATGTGAGAGTAGAAAAAACACTTCATATTTTGCGGGGAGTGGGTGGGTGGGTGGTGGTGGTTGTATTTAATACCTAAAAAGCCAAAGGAAGTTGCTGCTCCAGCCCAGAATTCACAGCTCAGGATTTCTGGCTCCAACTTCCCCAAAATGGTTCATCCCAGCTTCAGTCTGGACATTCTAGAGCCAGGAACTCACTATTTCTGGGGTCACCTGGTTCATTTGGGGATTGTTTAGCACACCCAGAAATTCAGGTGTAACCTGCTGGCTACTGCACCACTGCAGTCAGGAAATGGTCAGCTAGCCCCATGCTCTTGACGTTAACTGATGCAATCAGCCACTCTCCTTTGGCAAGTCTCACTTTCCCCTCTCTGGCATTTACTCTGTGTTGTAATTACCTACTTCCGTGTCTTCTTCCGCTGCTGTCTTAGAAGCTCCCCCTGAGAAGGCAGGGTGTCTTCCTCTTCCCTCTGCCCCTAGGTCCCAGCACAGACGCTACTCATCTGTGCTACCTGTGTATGTTTGACGAGTGAATAATAAGTGTTTTTGCAAAGATCTATTCATTTGATCTTAGGTGACTATCATCCCCAAACCCTAGTTATGTTTTATTGAGCATCTACTGTGCGTCAGACTCATTACCTGTATTAGTACATTGGTTTTCTTAAAAAATTCACATTATTTTGCCTTTATTTTTTCCTCAGCTCTTTATTTTGAAGAAATTCAAATAAACAGACAAGTTGAAAGAATAATACGGTAAACACCCTTCATCTATATTTGCTAATTTTGCCATAATCACTTTATCTCTGTATGCAGGTATGTGTACACACACATACATTTTTTTTTTCTGAATCATTTGAAAGTTGCTGATATTATGACTCTTTAGTTTTTCTTTTTGAGACAGAGACTCACTTTGTCACCCTGGGTAGAGTGTAGTGGTGTCATAGCTCATAGCAACCTCAAACTCTTGGGCTCAAATGATCCTCTTGCCTCAGCCTCTTGAATAGCTGGGACTACAGGTGCCCACCACAACACCCAGCTATTTTTTTAGAGATGGGGGTCTCACTCTGGCTCAGGCTGGTTTCAAACTCGTGAGCTCAGGCAATCCACCCACCTCAGCCTCCCAGAGTGCTAGGATTACAGGCATGAGCCACTGCACCCAGTGACTCTTCATTCTTAAAATTTTCAGCACATCTCTTTTAAGAACAAGGATATTTTTCTGTATGATCACGATGCCATTGTCACAACCAATAAATATAAGTTACAAAAATAATATCTAAAAAAAGTACATGTTTGAATGTCTTCCATTGACCTGTGTATATCCTTTATCACTTTTTAATTTTCATCCAGCGGCAGCACCCATTGCTCAGTGGGTAGGGCACTGGCCACATACACTGAGGTTGGCGGGTTCAAACCCGGCCCAGGTCAGCTAAACAATGACAACCACAACAACAACAACAAAAATATCTGGGCGTCATGGCAGGCATCTGTAGTCTCAGCTACTTGAGAGGCTGAGGCAAGAGAATCACTTATGACCAAGAGTTTGAGGTTGCTGTGTGCTGTGCCGCCATGGCAGACGTCACCCAGGGGTGACAGAGTGAGACTCTGTCTCAAAAAAAAAAAAAAGTCCTACAATTTAGGTTTGCCCAGTGATTCCTCATTAGTAGGCTAGGTTACATATTTTGGGGCAAATATGTGATTCAAACTATGCTGTGTTTTTCTGGTCTGTCATATCCAGAAGGCACATATAGTCAGCTTGAACTGTTATGGGGACCTACTCAATTTGATCAGTTGGTTAAAGTGGTGTTAGCAGATATATTCATTATAAAATTATTAATCTTTGTAATTAATAAGTAATTTCTGGGGAGATACTTTGACACTACATGAACCCAACAACCTGTCACTGAGTGGGTTAGTGTTCACTGATAATCTTCCCTGAATCAATTATAGTGGCTGCAAAATGGTGTTTTTCTAATTTCTTCTATACTTTTTCCTTGTTGTTAGAATATCACTATGCACTCATGGAGTCTTCTTTTGCTCAAAGTGTAACAATCCTTTATGGAAATTATTTGCTTTGATATTCAAATTGTCTCAAATTTGACCAGTGGAACTTGACCAGTTTGAGCCGATTCCTGCCTGCTTTGATATGTCTCCCCTAGCTTTGAAAGGATGTGATTTTCCTTTCTGTTATAAGATATTCCAGGCTCATATTTTACCCTAATTTACAGAGAAGGAAAAAGAGGCTCAGAGAAAGGAAATGGTTTGCCCCCTCACAATATTTGGGAGATCCTGATCAAGCTCAGGAGTTTTGAGTAGTTAAACTGATAGGCCACCTCTTCCTATAGTGCAGAAAGGACCTTATAAGGAGATATAAATGATTTTAAAGCCAGCTAATTCCTTAGCTGATTGCACACAGGTTGTGCCTAATAAGACTGAGACATTTACAACAAAGTTCTAACTTTGAACTTAGAAAATTCACAGCACATCCCGAGGATATTGTATTTATTGAGGAAATTGTATCATGGTTGGGGAAAGGTAAGAGCATGGGTTTTGGAGTCAGGAAGAAAGGAGATTTCCTTTAAGGCCCAAGCAGATTCTGCCCTTGCATGTGTCTTTGGGTATGTTCTTTCATCCCATTGAATCCCAGACTTTTCCAGTGTAAAATAGGGCAATCACACCTACTTCATAAAGTCAAATGGGTCCATTCATATAAGGTGCCTAATGTAGTGTCTGGCACATTAAATGTTCAGTAGATAAAAGCTACCTTTAACAACAGTGCATCTGTTATTATTATTAAAATCCAAGAAAATCCTTTCATTTAGGGGGTTAAGATGATAGTGAAAACAATAGATGTGGATTCTAAAGGCACTTGTCCAGCCTCTGTGATTTCAGATAAGTCTTGCCCCACTATTGTGAATTTCATTTTTTTTACCTGTAAATCAGGGCTCATCATCCCTTCTCTGCAAGCTTCACAGCCTCACTCAACAGATTTCATGAGCACCTACTATGTTCAGAGTAATCATATTCCTAATCATATTCCTAATGCTGAAACCAAAGTGTGAGCATTGTTGTACTCCTCCTTTAAGGCAGGATCAGTTGAGAAGCAAAGCTGGGATTGCTCCCAGTTGTTATTGACCTCCATGCTTGTCCTTTCTTTTAGGTCATGGTGTTCATAAGGGGCAAGAAGACCTAGATGTGGAAACTCTCTGCAAAGCTGTAGAGCCCTATAAAGAGAAAAGGGTGTTATCATTAGCAACTGGCATTCATTCCATGAAAAATGTCACTGGGAGGAAAGCAGGTGACTTTGGAATATTTATTTCTTCTTTTCTTTTTTTTCAGGTATACATTAATGCATTTATCAGGTACAATGGGCTGATTTCACATAGAATTAGGAACGCTTACATCACACTGGCTAATATATACCTCATTTCCTTTACTCAGTTATTGTGTTAAGACATTTATACTCTATACTAATAGATCTGACATGTACCCTTGCATTATGCACCATAGGTGTGATCCCACCATTCACCCTCCCTCAATCTAACCTCCCCCCCCAGCCTGTCTCCTTCTCCCTCCTTCATCTTGGGCCATAGTTGTGATCTATTCTTCATATGAAAGTGTAAGTGATTGTAAATTGGTTTCATAATAATAATGAGTACATTGAATATTTTTTCTTCCATTCTTGAGATACTTTACTAAGTAGGATATGTTCCAGCTCCATCCATGTAAACATAAAAGAGGTAAAGTCTCTATCCTTTTTAAGGCTACATAATATTCCATGATATACATATACACAATTTATTAATCCATTCATGGGTCAATGGGCACTTGGGCTATTTCCATGACTTGGCTATTATGAATTGAGCTGCAATGAACATTCTGATGCAAATATCTGTTATAAAGTGATTTTTGGTCTTTTGGATATACACCTAGTTGAGGAATTATAGTATCAAATGGCAGGTCTACTTTTAGATCCCTGAGTGTTCTCCATACTTCTTTCCAAAGGGGACTATTAGCTTGCACTCCCAACAGCAGTGCAGAAGTGTTCCTTTTTCTCCACATCCATGCCAATATCTATAGTTTTGGGGTTTTGTTATGTGAGCCTCTCTTACTGGATTTAGATGATATCTCAAAGTTGTTTTTTTTTTTTTTTTTTTTTTTTTTTTAGACAGAGCCTCAAGCTGTCACCCTGGATAGAGTGCCGTGGCATCACAGCTCACAGCAGCCTCCAATTCCTGGGCTCAAGTGAGTCTCCTGCCTCTGCCTCCCAAGTAGCTGGGACTACAGGTGCCCGCCACAATGCCCAGCCATTTTTTGGTTGCAGCCGTCATTGTTGTTTGGTGGGCCCGGGCTGGATTCAAACCCACCAGCTCAGGTGTACATAGCTGGCGCCCTCGCCCGCTGAGCCACAGGTGCCAAGCCCTCAAAGTGGTTTTGATTTGCATTTCTCTGATGATTAA